>CAWZYM010000196.1:0-107500 GCA_963966185.1 Rhabditoides inermis | reverse complement strand
ACAGCGGGTCAGATCGGATCATTGCACTGGCAGTCGTACTCATAAAGAGTGATCAAATGAATGCTAGTTTCTCACTACTCCCTTTCTAAAGCAATATTTTGTCTGCTCTTCCAGTCTCCCTTTCCCTCTCCCTCCCCCCCCTCTCTCTCTCTCTCTCTCTCTCTCTCTCTCTCTCTCCGCCCGCGCCCTCCCGGACTCTGTCCTCGGTCCAGCATCCCCTCTTTTGGAGCGCGCAAAGACGTGTGACCACAAAAAGGTTGAAAGAGAGTTGTTTCAACAATGTTCAGATTACAGTTCGGCAAACCGCAATCAGGAGGTTTTGTCATCATACTCTACTCACAATCCTGTGAAAACTGTGTCTGGAAGAGTGGTCCACGCCCGCATCCCGTCTGAACATGTGTCTCCCCCTCTTTCTCTCTCTCTCTCTGTCTTTCTTTCTCTTTCTCTCTCTCTCTCTCTCTCTCTCTCTCTTCCACCCCACACACGGCTTCTCATACGATGGGGATTATTACGCAGTGATGTGCAAAACTATGTCGATATTCAACAAACGCACAACAATAAACGACAAACAAAAAGAAGAAGTGCGTGTTCTCTCTCCACCACACATTGGCAGGTATACTTGCTTGGATGGGAGAAGAGACGGCGCTGCTTCTGCCCCTGCTCCGCCCATTGACCCTCGCAATGCTCACCGGTCACAACTAGCTTCTCCCAGACAAGATATACAATAGAAGGGAATGAGAAAGGAACACGTGGGAATGCTCACTTTGGATACAATGGGTGGAGAGATCGAGGATCTACATTCTCCGGCTGTCAATAGCAAAAACTATCAGCCAGCAAGTCAAAGGTGGTCGAGAGAAAAGAGGAAGGTCTTCTTTTTAGTGTGTTTCCTTTTTTGACCGACATAGACAGTTTCTAGACAGCGCATAAATATTCTGAGAAATAACTACCGTACGATGAACAGGGGCGGCATATATTTCCTTTCATGCAAGAAGACATGTCCTACTTTTGGCAACTATTTTAGTGACAGAATCGTCTACCGTGTCTAACTGAGGATGAGTTCCTATAATTGAGCGGTACATGGTTCCTGCTGGGAAACGTTTGTTGTGATTCGACAAAGATGGTATTTTGGTCTTTTCTTTCTTGTACTGAATGTGGTAGAGAGTTCTTGCGATCACTCTAACAACACTCGTTTTACTGATAGGATAACATCCGGATTATGTCATCCAATTTTCCTCCCATTCAATCGATCAGTTTCATATTACTCACTTTCTCATTGCCAAAACCATTCGCTCACTTGCGCCAAAAGTCAATACGTCACCAGATGGGATAACACACACATTCTTGAAACGCACTGTTGACTCTGTTGTCTCGCCAATTTTTCTCCTCTTCCAGCAATCTCTTTCCACTTGTGTCGTTCCTCCTATATGGAGGATAGGGTATGTGAGACCCATCCACAAGGGTGGGTCCCAGAGTGAGGTGTCCAATTACCGACCCATTGCTCTCACTGCCACACTGTCTAAACTGCTGGAGAGGATATGCGCGGCGCAGATGACAGAGCACTTTGAGAAACACTGCCTTCTCACTTCTCGCCAATTCGGTTTCCGCGCGGGTCGATCCACATGCGCACAGCTCGTTGAGTGTCATGCCAAGTGGTCACGTGATTTGTCCGACGGGCAAGTAGTCGACTGTCTTTATGTCGATTACAAGAAGGCGTTTGACTGCATAAATCATTCCATAATGTTCAAGAAGCTCCACTCACTTGGTGTTCGCGGCAGTGCACTCGCGTGGATCAGGTCTTTTCTGCGCGATAGAACAACGCGCGTACTTGTCGGTCAGTATCTATCCTCCCCACGCACTGTGAATTGCGGTGTCCCACAGGGGAGTTGTCTCGGGCCTCTTCTTTTCAATGTATTCATTAACAACATTGTCGACAGTTTGCCGGACTATGTGCGTTGCGCGTTGTATGCCGACGATTTGAAAGTTTCCTACGCGTTCAGTCCTCTCGATCATTCCGCGCGCACTATGTTTCAGCGAGCAGTCGACTGTGTTTCTGAGTGGTCGATTGAGTGGGGTCTCACCATATCTGCTAGCAAAACACAGGTTCTTCACTTGGGTAAACGAAATCCGCTTTATGCGTATTCCCTTGGCACAGTGTCTCTAGAATCCCCAGAGTGTGTGAAAGATCTCGGTGTGTATATCTCTACCCGTCTCTCTTTCGAAGACTACATTAAACGCATTGTCGATCGCACACTTTGGGGAGTCAATGACTTCTTACGCGCATACCGTACCCGTAGTCTAGCCGTTCTTTGCAAGGCATTTGTGACATATTACCGTTGCAAGCTGGAGTACTGTACTGAGCTCTGGAATCCTTCCGATGTGCGCTCAGTGAATCTCATTGAGAGCGTTCAACGGTACTTCACCCGGCGAATCTGCCATAGAAATGGCATTTTCAACCTAGGATACTCTGCTAGACTCCGTTTGCTAGGCTTGGAGACTCTCGAGTCACGACGAGCAGTCAATGATATTGCCTACATTCATAAAGTGGTACACGGTCGCACAGCCTTTGATTCTTCTGACATTTATAATATCATTTCCACCTCAACAAGACACTCTCACTGCCACCGAAATGTACCCTCTTTTGATCCGTCCGTTAGAACGCAGACATTCATTCACCGCAAGTTTCGAATCTGGAATGCCTTACCACCCAACACTGTAGCTATCAGAGACACCGGTTCTTTTAAGGAGGAGGTTAGAAAATGCATGATTGAACCATCTCGCATCCGCGCTTCTTGATCGATACGGGCGCGGGCACCCCAGTATTGACCAGTATACATCAGAGTATATTCACCATATATGTGTGTGCTGTGTCGTTTTATCCATATTCTTTTATCATTGATTGATTATAATCACAAACACGTTGCATTACCATGATAGTCACATATGTTGTCCCCATACATTACATACGTACGCAATGATAAACTATTATTATTATTATCCAAGCAGATGTCACTGACAAAAAGTAGGTCTTCTCGCAGTGACGCATAAAATGAGATAGTAGGTACGAGATATTCGGGCATACTTCCCCATGCTTCTTCATACACGAAACCAGTTTTCGTCGTCTTTCGTGAAAAAAAAGGAAAAATAGGTGATAGGTGGTTTTCAACTGTGATTGTGATATCCATTCTCATTTGAATATTTCATTCACCACGCACAAAGAGAAGAACCCTAGAGCCCCGCCGTCCTTTCCACCGGCCCCGCCCCCACCGCCAAGTAGCAAGGCTACACTACACTCTTGTCCGATGGATACCGATTAGAAGTACCATGAAATGTATTCATGAAAAATTAGGTGAATCTCGTTTTCAAAGAGGGCACCCAGTGAAGACATGGCAGAGGGCAGGCGACGTCTATACTCATTCTCGGCGGCAGCTGCAACGCGTTACAGGAGCTTGAACCAGCGGCTCCACGAATCCTGGAAGGTTCAGGATCAAACGCCTTCCCGAGGCGAACAGACGCTTCACAGTGATCGAGGCACTGCAAGAGTTGCAGTTCCGTCGATCATCTGGAGACGAACCCGAACTGCTCAGCAGGGACGATTGAGCGAGCGGCGATGTGATGCAGCAAAGACTCCTTGAGGATGCGCTCACAGACACGGCAAGAGAAGCACGTGTCGGTCGGTACTTGAGTGGATCGGAGGCGCCCTTCTCCTTCGGGATCGGAGTGACTATAGAGGCCTTCCAGAGGGAAGGAACGACCCCTGTAGACATGCTGGCATTGAAGATATGAGAGAGTGGTTCAGCGACTGCGATAGATACGCGCTTCAGGAACAACATGGGAATGCGATCTGGGGGGGGGGGGAGCGTAGGATGTGGACCAGTGCTCGATCAAATTCCAGATCACATGTGGTGCGAAGTATGGGACACTCGTAGATGGTGGATGAGTGGGTACTGCAGGCAGAGTGTTGTCATCGGCTGTGAAGACAGAGAAGAACGCACTGGAGAGTAGTGCTGCCTTGGCTGAATCCTTCACGACAGAGCGACTGTCGTTGTCTCGAAGAATGAACGCAGCCGGACGAGAAGAGAGGCGGCTGTTGCAGTACCTGCCATCTCCAGACGATCGACGGAACTGCAACTCTTGCAGTGCCTCGATCACTGGACTGCCACAATGGACGAGAAGCGCACAGTCGATGTCATCTACTTTGACTTCGCCAAGGCCTTCGACCGCGTCTCCCATTCTAAGCTCCTGTTGAATCTTGAGTCGTACCGGTTTGCCCCTGCCATCGTCAATTGGATTCGCAACTACCTCCTTGGTCGCACCTTTCGTGTACTACTCTCCATCCTGTGACATCCTTTCTGGTGTTCCACTGGGTACCGTTCTAGGCCCGGTGCTCTTCAATATCTACACGGCTGATCTAATCTCGCCATTGCGACAACACGCTACGTGCAGAGCCTACGCTGACGACCTGAAGGTCTACCGCTCTTTCGGTCTACAGGACAATCGACTCTCTCTGCAACAGGCTGTTGAACTTGTCAGTAAATGGTCTGTGACGTGGCAGCTTCCTCTCGCTGCTCAAAAAACGAAAACCCTGTACATCGGCAAGAAGAATTCACGGTACGGCTGTATCAGCACCACTGCGATCGAGGGTGTCGACGAGGTTGTCGGTCTGGGGTTCACCATAACCTCAGACGCCTCAGACCTACAACTCTCCAAAGATTGCCGCATCATCTACTCGAAGGCGTACAACCGGGCGTACACCATTTTCCGTTCCATCATCTCCGCTGACCGTCTGATGCTCATCGATATCTACATCACGGACGTTCGTCCACTCTTGGAGTACGGTACGTTTTGGAACGTGCGAGTTTGTAAATTCTTCTCTCTCATTCCTCAGTATGTCTCCGATCATGCCCCGGCTTCCCCCGTTGTTTTTAGTAGACAGCAGCTCCACTTGTGAGATTTGTTTTGTTGTATCTTGTTACCATCTCTCTTTACATTATTGTATTTCACGTGTTCCGTATAAATTATTAGATCAAAGACAAAATAAATTCGAAAGAGGACCCGTTTTGACGATCGATGTTTTGATGATCACAGCATATTTTTCACACTTCGACTACGGCTGCTATTGTCGCACGCATCTCAATTTGGAATTAGCCTGCGATGTGTTCTCTCCCCTCTCTCGAAATGACAGGAGGTCTTCAGTCTCGCCAGCCACGGCCGCAGCAGTCGGTCGACTGTCATGGACACTGTGAGTCGCCGGCCCCTTGCTGTCTCCTCCCACTCCGAGCCCATTGGCTCGCGCCCCTCCATCAGTCCACCTCCTTCTCACCCCCGCCCTTGCAGTATTACTACGTCGACTACCCTGCCTACAGCTCCTATCTCCCTCCAGATGACACCTTCGCAGCCGCGGCCGCCGGGGCCGACGTCGTCTGCACTCAGGAGATGCTCCAGCAGATGGAGGTACGTAGTAGTACCTTGTACGGTAGTGGTTCGGGGTACTGTAGACAATGTGGCAATCTGAATTCCAGCTGAACAACGTGCCGGAGCAGGTGCAGGAGGCCGTTCAGTCGCTGAACCTGCAGGACATGATGGGAGAGGAGAGGTACGGTAGAGTACCGTATACCTAACTCATTCCCCTCTCTGCAGTGTGTCTCTGGAGAAGGTGCTGGAAGCTCTTCCTAGTGAGCTGGCGACCGCCCACACTCCTCTCGCCAAGACTCCCGCCCTCGGCCCTGCCGTCAAGTACACTGTGTACGAGTCGCAGCCGAGGGGTACGGTAGATGGCACGAGTACGGTAGAGTACAGTAGCCTTGCAGACCCGCACCTTCTGCCGGCAGATGTGCTGGATGTGATGGCCCGCTACGCGGATTTCTGGCGTGAGCCCCTCCCCCAGCCGATTCTCAAGAAGGACTGCCCCACTGGTCACATCAAGAGCTTCAGTGCCTACAGACCGAGTGAGTACTGCAGTCAGGGTACTGTATATACAGTATGCCTTGCAGACCAGGTGGACGTGAATGGTACGGCGACGGAGAAGAAGATTCAGTACGACGAGTACGATAAGCCGCTCATCTCTACTCCGCGTCTCATCAACAGAGGAAGGAGGGCGTAGGCAGGCGGGAGAGAAGAAGAGACTAGGAAAGACTATCCCATTGCAATTGTTCGTCTTACATGTGTACTTGAAATGTTCCCTCTCCCAATAAAGAGTTTAGCGATTGATTGGTTGTTGTGTTCTGGAAACGTGGATATGTTGTCGCGATGACGTCGGTTCGATAGTATTCGGTGTGATCTCGCATGATTCTCGCTTGAATTCTCTAGAGGAGTGGATCAATGTCACGCGTTCTAGTCACCCTCTTCCTTACTATAGCCACCACTCTCGCCGCATTCCATCATGTGATTTTCATCGGTACGCCAACGACCAGTGACTTGGTTACGGTAATATACTATATACTGTAGGTTCGATCGTGTGTCCGCCCGAATCGGGGAACGACATCTCGTCGACGATTGAAGCCGAAATTGTATTGATGGAGAACGACGATCCATCAAATGGAGTGTTCTCATTGATATGGTTCCTCGGACAGTCACTCATCGGTGAGGGAGGGGAGGAGAAAAAAGGTGACTGATTGTAGACAAACACGACGTTCTTGCCAAGAAAGTGGTGTATTTCAACGCGTCACAGAGTGGTGATCTACGAATATCTGGAGGGGAGCACGAAGCAGGATTCATAGAGCCCTATCTACTCATACGACACAACTGACATTGCAATCACAACAATATGATTATTTCTTCTTTCCCCGCGCTGTGCCTCGACTTGTTTCGACTTGTTGACTGTTTGACTAAATGATCCTGCGCGATTACCCTTGAGCAAGGCGATGCAGAAGCTCACGAGGATGCAGTCCTACTGGCTCGAGGAGATACATGTGACTACGTGGGAGAAAAGGAACACCCGGAGCCCTCCACCGTCTACCATGGTACTCTAATGGAATGGGCTGATTATCGATCAAGTATCGATTGAGTATCGACCAAGAATCGTCGTCCACCACTAACCTCTATTGTTAAACTGTATTCCCCCGGCGTTAGCCTACCAAGATCTTGGCCCTACTGCATGCTTCCATTCATATTGTTGTGATTGCAATGTCATGTACAGCTATAACGATTCCGGATAAATCTCTGAACTCTGAACTCTGACACAACTGCTACGTGAGTGTTGCTTCCTATTCTTTGCACATGCACAAAGAGCTCAGTGTCTCAAAAGCTGCCTGATTCACGATTGTTACAGGACAACCCATGTTCGATGACGTATCCTCGGAACTCCAACTACTTCGAGACAGACTACGGCCAGACTGTGTATGTCACGGCGATTCACAGTTGATAATCTGTTGGTGGGCGAAGCTGCGCTACAAAAACGCGTGTACTCGCGCGGCACGTGTTACCAAAACACAAAGCACATCAGAGTCTGCTGGGATCGTGGCAAGACCGAAACATGGGCGGAGTCGAAAATGGGCGGAGTTTTGCTGATCAAGCATGTCGACTCGAAACCGCTCGATTTTAAGCCCCGCCCCGTCGCGTGTCGCGCTCGTTTTGAGCTAGCGAGTTTATTCACTTGTGAATCGCCGTGTATGTGAGCGAGGAGGGAAACAAGAAAGAGGGAGCGCCGCTTGATTTATAATGGCCCACCACGGCCGGGGTTTGTGGAGGCACGTCCTCCGTACTTATAATGACACTTAGAGAAAATGAAAAATCACCGTCAGCAAAGCCGTTCAACAGGGGGGTGACTTTTCGCGAAAGAAATTCTCTCCTCGCCCCGCCCCATTATCGATCGACGATGACTTACCCCCATTTACTCAGCTCGGATCATTTTAATGATATTTTCTTTTTATGTTTCAATTTTGATTTACTTTGAATGGACTGATAATGCACGAGTGCTTTGGTTGAGATGCCCCTGTACTTCACTGCTCATCGTCGCAGGCAGCGCGCCCGCACCGAGGGAGACAGCTGCGGACGCACCCTGTCCGAGACCAGCACTGCAGCAGGGGAACAGGTACCACAGTCCAGTCTACTACCACTTACCCCTTCTCGCAAGGAACACTGGCGCGAAGGCTGGATGGATGACGTGGAGCGCGCGACGGCGTATCGCCCCACCGAGATGCAATGGCGCCAGCTCGACTGCCACACTCCCGCGGTTTGTCGTGTGTGTTGTATGTACGCTTGGCTGTTCAGAGTGTGTCTGTGTCGAGTGTGGAGTTCCCGTCTGCTCTGCCCTCTTCCTCTCTGCCTGTCAGGGTGGGAGTGCGTCCATTCCCCGACAGACACGCATCCCCATTCGCATTCTACGACACGCAGGTGGGTTCGGTGGAAGAAGATACAGTGGCCGCGGTGACTACTTTATTGCGAGAGACAATGGGAAATGGAGAGACACGCGCGCTCGCCGTCTGCGCCCTCTCCTCTCGCCACAGTCTTTTGCGCAAGAATTCAAATGTTTAGCCGTCTATAGGAGGCTCCCTTCCGCGTGTTGTAAAGAAGTTTAATACAAGATGTGAATTCTACTAATGAGAAAATACGAAGTGAGTATTGATGATAGGTGGTAAGATAAAGATAAATTCTTTTTGGTTGCAGTAATTTACTGTAAGGATGTGTGACGAGGGTTTAGTTTCTGCTGACCTGACAGAAAATGTTAATCTGAGTTCGAAGAAGAATGTTTCCTTTTCTATCTTTAGGGCTACTGCTACGGTGGTTCGTACAATGGGAGCATCTTCCGCCCTGGCAGCGCCCCCGCACACACTCCCTTCCACCACTACGGGCACAACAAGGAGGAGAAGGAGCAGGAGAAGGAGCAGGAGGAGCAGGCTGCTACCAAGTACTACGACAGTGTACAGAAAGGAGCCGGAAGAGTATACAGGAGCAGACAAGGAGGGGAGGGAAGCGAGGGAGGCAGGGGAAAAGGGGTTCGAGCTACTGTAGGGGAGGAATGACTGGCTGCTACTGTAATAGTGAGAAGATCGGTCTCACGGCATTGCAAACTTTGCTATTAGGTATTTTGTACATCATTGTACAAATTGTATGCTACACGTGTGTATCGGTCATTGCCTGATTGTGTTGATAATGATTGTAAGTTGTCGTTGTAATTGCGGATATCGATTCGAAATGAACATATAAAAAGTGCTTATTACAAACATTTTTTAAATTCACATAGAGACTCTAGACATACGCGTCCTATCTAACCGAAATACAAACGAAGCGGCTTTTGTTATTTCGAAACTTAAGATGATGTTTGTAAGTAGGAGAGGGAGGGGCTGTAAGAAGGGGACGATCAGCTGACGGAACAGCTGATAACGTGTCCGATCAGCTGATCACTTGGCCTTGCCGGTCTTGAGTTGGAAGGAAGACAAGTCGAGGTCGTTCTCGTTGAGATTGAGGAAGCGTCGACGAAGGGCGTACTCGAGAACAATGAGATGGATGAAGATGTACTGCTCAGGCTTCTGAAACGAGAGAACATGCTCCCACCCTTCCATCCCTCCCCACCTGAACAGCCATACAGCGCAGAGTACGAATGCGCAGAATCGTGTCGTCCACGTTGATCATCGCAGTCTTGCCGTTCTGAACAGAGAAGGTATCAGCTGATCAGCTGATCGGCTGAGATACGGTTATCGGCTGATCAGCTGATCACCCACTTCTCCAGTCTCGTCGAGCTTCCTGCAGATGATGTCGATGACAGCGACGTTAGTGGAACGGCCTGCGCCCGCCAGACAGTGCATGATGATGGGACAGCTGAAAGAGAGGATGAGAGAGAGAGAGAGAGAGAGGGGAGAGAGAGAGAGAGAGAGGGGGAGAGATACTCACTGGTCCTCCTTCTTGGCCCACTTGGCTTCGATGGCCAGCTGCTTGAGGATGGCCTGGTTGTGGTTGATGTCAGCAATGAACTTGAGAAGCTCGGACGGGTAAGTGGGGGTGCCCTGCAATGATCGAGTAAAGGGAACGACAGACACGACACACCTTGTCGGGCCAGTTGTTGTAGATGAAGTGGAGGATACGGCGCTTCTGCCCGCTCTCCTTGTCGCAAAGAACAAGACAGGTTGCGTCGTAGTTGTTGCGCACGTTCACAACGCCAGTGTTCTCCACCTACAAAGCAAGTGCGGAGAAGTGGCGGAGAAGGAGCAGGGGGGAGGGAGCAGACGAGAAGGAGAAGACGAGAAGGAGCAGTACCTCATACGGCCCATAGCACTTCTTCTCTCCAGAGTTGGCAGGAATGTACACAGGACAACTATCATCGTCCAGAGGAATCATCGACACCTAGGTATACGGTAGCCACAGTATCCTTACAGTATTCCGTACCACAATGCACGACTTGTTGGTCCATGTCATAGCCCAGAACTGCTCGACAGTGCGCTGCAGGGGAGCCTGCAACAAGTATGTGTTCGACCCTATCACTCTCTCTCTCTCTCTCTCTCTCTCTCTCTCTCTCTCTCTCTCTTTCTCTCTCTCTCTCTCTCTCTCTCTCTCCTCACCTGACAGATGATGAACTTGCGAAGCTGCCTGTACCCGTCCACATAGTTCGCGTGAATGTAGTCGTGGCCGTCCGAGCACGGTACCTACGGTAGGTACAGTAACCAGTATCAAGTACAGTATCCCGTACCTTGACCCTGTTGGCCTCGATACAGGGAATGTCGAGGAATCTATTGTACATCTCGTACTTGTAGAAGGAAGACGCGCAACGCCGCTGGTCACGCTGAAATACGGTAGCTACAGTACTTAGGAATACGGTATTTACAGTAACCTGGTACTTAGGAATACGGTATCTACAGTAACCTGGTACCATACCGTACCTGGATGACGAGAGTGTACCGGAAGAAGAGGCGGTAGACGTTGGCGGCAGATAGCTGTCCGGCATATTGATCAATAGTCATGTCTCCCTCCCCCTTATCGAAGAAGAAACCGTCTTTCGACAGTTCGAACCTGCAGATGACGTTGTCAGAAGACGTGACGACGTCTTCAGACTCACTTGGTGTTGTCGATGGGCTCAGTGAACATCATAGAAGCGGCAGGGCACGCTTCGCAGCACGAAACGCTTTCTGCGTCAGATTCTACCATAGATTACAGTAACCCTAGGTATACGGTAATTACAGTATGCGTACCGTAGCAGCTGGATGCGGCAGAGGGCGGGGTGTGGGTGGTGATTCCGGGGGAGTCAGTCTTGGGAGAGCGAGGGACGGTGGGGGCGACAGAGGTACACTGCGTGGATGCCATGGAGATGGAGGAAGACGAACGGGCCGTCGACACTGTCGACTGAGTTCCGGTGCGCGCCGTCGCAACAGGGGACGAGGCCTGGAAGAGAAGAGAGGATGGAGAACGGCCAAGGACTGGGCACCTTGGGTGTTTTGGTGGGAGTGGGCGGGGCGCGGGCAGTGGCGAGCGGCACCGGGGACGCCGTCTGGAAGGGAGAGGAGGAGGGTGGACAGGGGACAGACGGAGAGACACCTTTGGCGTCTTTGCCTGGCTGGGTGGTTTGGACATGGAATAGAGGGGGGACCGATCGGTGCGAGCGAGGGGAGGCTACTGGCAGGGGAATGGAAGGGCGACGGAGGATCGACGTGACATCGAAAGGAAAATGAAGACGCGGAACGCGGTAAAACATGTGAAAATAATTTAGATATTTTACAAACGCACAACAACAAACCACAAACAAAAGGAACAAGGACGTGTTCTCTCACCGCCACGCATTGACAGGTGGATGAGGACGACACGTCTACAATGGCGATCACACTAACGTCTCGTCTTTTCTGTGTCTGTGTTCGCGCTGACATCCCATGCTATGCGTCTACATGGGTGACTCGCGGGTCTGACCGGTAGTGTTATGCATTCTGTGTGTTTGAGAATATGTGATTTCTGAGTCTGAATAAACCCATTGTCAGTTTTTCCCTTCCAGTTTCCTTAAAAGGCCTTGATCATCTAAGGAATCCCAACTCCCAACCAAACAGTTCCTTGCGCAATCCACAAAGAAACAGTTCATCAAACACACCCAATCATTTCATCAATCACTCACACAATCACTCACACTTATTTGAACCTTTAATACGATCAATATGCGGAAATATGCGGGTCTGTTCGAGGATTTCTATTCACGTCAGATGGTGGTCGACGATGAGCGCAGGGGCGGACGACATCCAAAGTCGCATCTCATTGTGATGGTGTAGAGTGATAGTTCTGAAGGAACCTATCGCTCACACTTATTTAGACCTTAACTGCAAACACTATGCAAAAATATGCGGGCCTGTTCGAGACTTTCTATTTACGTCAGATGGTAGTCGACGATGAGCGCAGGGGCGGACGACATCCAAAGTCGCATCTCATTGTGATGGTGTAGAGTGATAATTCTGAAGGAACCTGTCGCTCACACTTATTTAGACCTTAACTGCAAACACTATGCAAAAATATGCGGGCCTGTTCGAGACTTTCTATTTACGTCAGATGGTAGTCGACGATGAGCGCAGGGGCGGACGACATTCAAAGTCGCATCTCATTGTGATGGTGTAGAGTGATAATTCTGAAGGAACCTGTCGCTCACACTTATTTAAACTTCCAATGCGAATAACATGCGTAATTATGCGGGCCTGTTCGAGGCTTTCTGATCACGTCAGATGGTGGTCGACGATGAGCGCAGGGGCGGACGACATCCAAAGTCGCATCTCATTGTGATGGTGTAGAGAGATAATTCTGAAGGAACCTGTCGCTCACACCTATTTAGACCTCAACTGCAAACACTATGCAAAAATATGCGGGCCTGTTCGAGACTTTCTATTCACGTCAGATGGTGGTCGACGATGAGCGCAGGGGCGGACGACATTCAAAGTCGCATCTCATTGTGATGGTGTAGAGTGATAATTCTGAAGGAACCTGTCGCTCACACCTATTTAGACCTCAACTGCAAACACTATGCAAAAATATGCGGGCCTGTTCGAGACTTTCTATTCACGTCAGATGGTGGTCGACGATGAGCGCAGGGGAGGACGACATCCAAAGTCGCATCTCATTGTGATGGTGTAGAGTGATAATTCTGAAGGAACCTGTCGCTCACACTTTTTTAACCTTTATGGCGATCAATATGTAGAAATATGCGGGCCTGTTCGAGGCTTTCTATTCACGTCAGATGGTGGTCGACGATGAGCGCAGGGAGGACGACATTCAAAGTCGCATCTCATTGTGATGGTGTAGAGTGATAATTCTGAAGGAACCTGTCGCTCACACTTTTTCAAACCTTTTTGGCGATCAATATGCAGAAATATGCGGGCCTGTTCGAGGCTTTCTATTCACGTCAGATGGTGGTCGACGATGAGCGCAGGGGCGGACGACATTCAAAGTCGCATCTCATTGTGATGGTGTAGAGTGATAATTCTGTAGGAACCTGTCGCTCACACTTATTTAAACCTTCAACGCGATCAATATGCGAAGTTATGCGGGCCTGTTCGAGGCTTTCTAATCACGTCAGATGGTGGTCGACGATGAGCGCAGGGGAGGACGACATCCAAAGTCGCATCTCATTGTGATGGTGTAGAGTGATAATTCTGAAGGAACCTGTCGCTCACACTTTTTTAAACCTTTATGGCGATCAATATGTAGAAATATGTCGGCCTGTTCGAGGCTTTCTATTCACGTCAGATGGTGGTCGACGATGAGCGCAGGGGAGGACGACATCCAAAGTCGCATCTCATTGTGATGTTGTAGAGTGATAATTCTGAAGGAACCTGTCGCTCACACTTTTTTAAACCTTTATGGCGATCAATATGTAGAAATATGCGGGCCTGTTCGAGGCTTTCTATTCACGTCAGATGGTGGTCGACGATGAGCGCAGGGGCGGACGACATCCAAAGTCGCATCTCATTGTGATGGTGTAGAGTGATAATTCTGAAGGAACCTGTCGCTCACACTTTTTTAAACCTTTATGGCGATCAATATGTAGAAATATGCGGGTCTGTTCGAGGCTTTCTATTCACGTCAGATGGTGGTCGACGATGAGCGCAGGGGAGGACGACATCCAAAGTCGCATCTCATTGTGATGGTGTAGAGTGATAATTCTGAAGGAACCTGTTGCTCACACTTATTTAAACCTTCAATTCGATCAATATGCGGAAATATGCGGGCCTGTTCGAGGCTTTTTATTCACGTCAGATGGTGGTCGACGATGAGCGCAGGGGAGGACGACATCCAAAGTCGCATCTCATTGTGATCGTGTAGAGTGATAATTCTGAAGGAACCTGTCGCTCACATCTATTTAGACCTCAACTGCAAACACTATGCAAAAATATGCGGGCCTGTTCGAGACTTTCTATTCACGTCAGATGGTGGTCGACGATGAGCGCAGGGGCGGACGACATTCAAAGTCGCATCTCATTGTGATGGTGTAGAGTGATAATTCTGAAGGAACCTGTCGCTCACACCTATTTAGACCTCAACTGCAAACACTATGCAAAAATATGCGGGCCTGTTCGAGACTTTCTATTCACGTCAGATGGTGGTCGACGATGAGCGCAGGGGCGGACGACATTCAAAGTCGCATCTCATTGGGTGTAGAGTGATAATTCTGAAGGAACCTGTCGCTCACACTTAATTAAACCTTCAATGCGATCAACATGCGGAAATATGCGAGCCTGTTCGAGGCTTTCTAATCACGTCAGATGGTGGTCGACGATGAGCGCAGGGGCGGACGAAATCCAAAGTCGCATCTCATTGTGATGGTGTAGAGTGATAATTCTGAAGGAACCTGTCGCTCACACTTAATTAAACCTTCAATGCGATCAACATGCGGAAATATGCGAGCCTGTTCGAGGCTTTTTATTCACGTCAGATGGTGGTCGAGGATGAGCGCAGGGGAGGACGACATCCAAAGTCGCATCTCATTGTGATGCTGTAGAGTGATAATTCTGAAGGAACCTGTCGCTCACACGTAATTAAACCTTCAATGCGATCAATACGCGAAAAAATGCGGGACAGTTCGAAGCTTTCTATTCACGTCAGATGGTGGTGTATTCAGCTGTATTCACTGTATTTAACAAATGTCCGCTATATGTCGCAGTATGGCTAAGGTCTTCATTATTCGACTCGTGTAAGGTTTCTCAGTTTCTGAAAAATTGCAATGGGGAGGTAAGTGATTTTAATTGTTTCTTGCTGATTCAACGTTCACCCGTGCTGACGCCGTGTTGTACCGCTTTTCGAATTGTTGATATGCAACGATTCGAATTCCGGTCCCATTCGGGGAAGGCCTTGTTGGGTGAACATTTTTATTTACTACATACTCTGTTTTTGCATATTATTTTCCCCTAGACATCGTAGTGTTGTTCTTATTTATACATATCGTAGTATGTATAAATAATCGACATTATCTACAACGCATATACGATTGTTCTTGCAGGTTTTCGAATCACGCTTGATGTTAGCTGGTGTGACCGGAAAGGGAAAGACATGGCACGGCGCATTTGGACGAGTCTCCATCTAATGAAAGAGGAGGGAAGATTCTGAGGAAACAGGTAAGTGGCACCACTAACTACTGTATTGAGTGAATGTAGACGGTAGTTGGTTAAGAGGGGAATCAAATACTGATGTAATTGATTTATTGTAGTTTGTAGTATTTGATAGTGATGATTATGAAATTTAAATGCAAGTTGTGGTTAGGCCAAGGGAGGGCCTCCGGAGACGAGAAGAAGAGACTCGAGGAGTGTGTCTACATCTACCGTTCTGGCCTCGAGCGCCTCGCTGCCAGGCCTCTCGTCTGACTCACTACAACAACAGGTCCGCCGTCTCGTCCCGCGAAGTCCAGACTGCGGTCCGTTTCTTACTCTGGAAAGCTCGCCAAGCACGCCGTTTCCGAGCTCACCAAGGCCGTCACGAAGTACACTTCCTCCAAGTAAATTGGAGTAGTTCACAAACACAACACCAACCCAACGGTTCCTTAGGGAGCCACCTTTACGTGAAATCAAACTGATCTCGCTCTGTCGAGTAAATAATCTTCTATTTCGTTTTACACCAACAAGCGTGTTCAACAGTGTATTTTCTCAGTTGTATTAGGAAGGGAAATTTCAAAATTCATTTAAGTGTAGCCTGCACTTCCTGCAATTGGCGTGAACGAGATTGAACAGAAAGAAAGACTGATGCGTAAGAGAGAGAGACCGGTCATGTGATTTTCGCGCGCGTTTTGGGGGTCCCTCGTCGGTCGGGAACTATGCCGATGTGGCATATATGAGAGAGCCGGAAGTCGTCTCATTAGTGAGCTCCTATTATCATGCGCAAAAGACTCGGAATGAGAGGCGCCCCGTAACCTCAAGGCTCTGCGCGACCCGGGCATCACCAAGCACGCCAGCACGCCACTTAAACCAGTCGAGCTCTCTCTCTCTTTCTTTCTCTCTCACTATGACTGCCATTTAAATCGAGGTACGATTGTAGTGACTGAGAGTGGTGCTGGTTGCAGTGGTTGGTGCGCGTGTGAAGTGTAAGTGGGCAGTGTGCTGAGTGTGCGCAGTCTACCCGGCCGGCACGCAGCTCGCATTCGACGAGGAGAGCAGCGAGAGCGGCGTGTTGCGAGTCGAGCTCACTTGTCGTCGCTCACTTGAACCAGTCGAGCTCTCTCTCTCTCCCTCTCTCTCTTTCTCTCTCTCTCTCTCTCCCTCTCTCCCTCTCTCCACTATGACTGTCATTTGTATCGAGGTACGATGGTAGTGACTGAGAGTGGTGCTGGTTGCAGTGGTTGGTGCGCGTGTGAAGTGTTAGTGGGCAGTGTGTGCCGAGTGTGCGCAGACTACCCGGACGGCACGCAGCTCGCATTCGACGAGGAGAGCAGCGAGAGCGGCGTGTTGCGAGTCGAGCTCACTTGTCGTCGCTCACTTGAACCAGTCGAGCTCTCTCTCTCTCTCCCTCTCTCTCTTTCTCTCTCTCTCTCTCCCTCTCTCCCTCTCTCCACTATGACTGTCATTTGTATCGAGGTACGATGGTAGTGACTGAGAGTGGTGCTGGTTGCAGTGGTTGGTGCGCGTGTGAAGTGTTAGTGGGCAGTGTGTGCCGAGTGTGCGCAGACTACCCGGACGGCACGCAGCTCGCATTCGACGAGGAGAGCAGCGAGAGCGGCGTGTTGCGAGTCGAGCTCACTTGAACCAGTCGAGCTCTCTCTCTCTCTCCCTCTTTCTCTCTCTCTCTCTCTCTCCCCCCCTCCTTCCCTCCCTCTCTCCACTATGTCTGTCATTTGTATCGATGTACGATGGTAGTGACTGAGAGTGGTGTTGGTTGCAGTGGTTGGTGCGCGTGTGAAGTGTGAGTGGGCAGTGTGTGCCGAGTGTGCGCAGACTACCCGGACGGCACGCAGCTCGCATTCGACGAGGAGAGCAGCGAGAGCGGCGTGTTGCGAGTCGAGCTCACTTGAACCAGTCGAGCTCTCTCTCTCTCTCTCTCTCTCTCACTCTCTCTCTCTCACTCTCTCTCTCCCTCCCTCTCTCTCTCTCTCCCTCTTTCTCTCCCCCCCTCTCTCTCTCTCTCTCTCTCTCTCCTCCTTCCCTCCCTCTCTCCACTATGTCTGTCATTTGTATCGAGGTACGATGGTAGTGACTGAGAGTGGTGCTGTTTGCAATGGTTGGTGCGCGTGTGAAGTGTGAGTGGGCAGTGTGTGCCGAGTGTGCGCAGTCTACCCGGCCGGCACGCAGCTCGCATTCGACGAGGAGAGCAGCGAGAGCGGCGTGTTGCGAGTCGAGCTCACTTGTCGTCGCTTACTTGAACCAGTCGAGCTCTCTCTCTCTCTCCCTCTCTCTCTCTCTCTCTCCCTCTTTCTCTCTCTCTCTCTCCCTCTTTCTCTCCCTCTCTCTCTCTCCTCCTTCCCTCCCTCTCTCCACTATGTCTGTCATTTGTATCGAGGTACGATGGTAGTGGTAGTGACTGAGAGTGGTGCTGGTTGCAGTGGTTGGTGCGCGTCTAAATCAATAAGGTCCCACTAGTTGGATTCCATACGATCGATAAAACACATGTGCCCTGTGTCCTGTTACTCTGCACCCTTTGAAGGACACGGCACGTCCACCGATGCTCCGCGTGTGCTCGTGTGTCTCGCCGTCGTGAGTAACTGGCCGCCTAGGGTCTCGAGCTTGCCGGAAACGCCGCCTACAACAAGACAACAACAAGACCGGAAACCACCCCCGCCATCTCCAGCTCTGTGGGCAGCAACGAGGAACTGAACAAGCTGCTCTTCGGAGTCACCATCGGAGGAGTGCAACATCCAGGCCTTGTTTATGTCCAAGAAGACTTGGCGGTATGCGATTGCTCGCTACACTCCAACCCAACGGCCCTCTTTAGGGCCACCTATATGTGAAACAAACTCACCACTCACTGAATCCGTTCTGATTCACAACTGTCATTGATTTGTGCTCTCGTGTGTCTCGTCGTCGTGAGTAGCAGGATGCTGGCTAGCCGAGAGCACGTCCAACGCATACGGTGGGTATTGAACTGACTGGTTGTGAGTACATAAGCAAGCTTGTTGTTGCAGTATCGTTGTATACGAAATTTAGGTGGAAAGACAGTGTTATTATAAGTACATGTTCAACCCCGTGTTCTGAATCACAACTGTCATTGACCTCCACTCTTGTTTAAATAAAATCATTGGTTTATATCTGTTCTGGAAACAATTGTAATCGAACGAGAAAGAAGGGGATATCTCACCGGTGTACAGACTTCAAGGCAAGGCTGCACAATAGATGGAGCACTCGCACACGACAAGTCAGCACACCGGAGAGACAACCAAGATCAGAGAGGGATGAGGCAGACACGAAAAGAGAAAACCAAGATACCTGGATTCGAGCAATATAGAGACTGCTTCGCAATATATCTTGAAAATATCGACTATCCTGAAAATGAGCATCATCGTCATCTTCGTCTCTCTCTTCTCCCTCTTTCCTCTCCCTCTCTCTCTTTCTCCCCCCCCTCTCTCTCTCTCCTCCCCCTCTCTCTCCTCCCTCCCCCCTCCCTCTCTCTCTCCTCCCCTCCTCTCTCTCTCTCTCTCTCTCTTTCTCTCTCTCTCTCTCTCTCTCTCTCTCTCTTTCTTTCTCTCTCACTACGATCCTCCGGCAGTCACTTGTCAGAACTCGGATCCGCGGACGAAGCAGCTCCAGAGAGATCGACAACAGCTCCGCCACTCCCTCAACAATATACACTCATTTTCATGTTCACCATCACGAAAAAACCCTAACTCACCTTGAATCTGGCCTCGTTGGCTGCACCGCCGCCCGCTTGAATGTGCTCGCGAACCTGAAAGACAGTCTCTTTCTCCCTCCTTCTTACCCTCCGCCTTCTGAATCACTCGCATGAAGGGCCCGAGGACCATAGTGTCAAGATAGGCTGGCTCCTGAAGGCACATCATCCGAAGAAGCGAGAACGACGTGAACACGGCAGTGATCTGCGCCGCCGGGTTCCTCAAACATAATAGATATTACATTATAGATAGATAGATGGAGAGAGAGGGAGGAGGGAGGAGGGAGGAGGGAGGAGGGAGGAGGGAGGAGGGAGGAGGGAGAAGAGCTCGGGCGCACTTGTCGTAGTTGTTGAACTGTTCGGCGAGGAAGCGTGCCATGTACTGGTTGAACACGTCCAGCTCGTCCAGCCCCGTCGGCCAACACGTCGTCTTCTCCAGCAGACGCCCCACCAGAGAGTTCACCGTGCGCACCAACTACAATCAATGCATACAATTCACAACCGCATTCACGGACCACGAACCAGTAAAATTCACTGTACCACCTAAACAACCGATGAATCTCTCTTTCTATACCCATTCTCACCTGGTTGAAGTTGCTGTTGAGGCACATGATGATAGCCCGCTGCAGGGGTCGAATCGTCGACAGAACCAGCTGCTTCGGCTGCAACAGTTTATATTAAATCATTATCATTAAAACCATCAATTTTATCCATTTTATACCGACAGTAGCACAATACCGTACCATGATGTGGACGAGTTGTAAGAGGACGTCGAGGGTCTGCAGGGCTTGGGCAAAGTGCGCCTGGTTGATCTGCTGGTCTCGCGCCGCCGCCGCCACCTACAACACACACACATGGGTAGTACCCCTTGCAACACGCACGTCTCCACACTGCCACACCAGCACATGGCACTTTCCACTCACCTCCTGGGGGATGGAGAGTTGCTTCTCCAGCCACACATTCCTGATTGTCACTCGCTCGCCCCACATTTGCGGCTTGAGAGCTGCTCGCAGGGTGCTGCAACCATCAAACAGTCAAAAACAGTCCACATCCACAACCTCCTCTGGTTTTGGCCCACTACTAACAGTCAACTTCGAGTACTTTAACGATACGGTAATACAACGAGTTATACTTATCTCACATATATGAGAAACTAACGCACTGGAGCAATTAGACAGTACGGTCAACTCTCTCTCTTTCTCTCTCTCTCTCCTCCGTGCATACCCGATGCTCCTCTTGTTGAGTTCCGCGGTCGTCTGTTGCTGCTGCTGGGTGGAGGAAGATGAGGCTGACGGAGACATCATCTACAACATACATGTCATCCACAAAATATTCATCATGTACCAAGTGTAACAACACACTGTGGTATGACAATTGCATACTTTCCTTGTACTGATGTATTTCTCGCTTACTCACAGTGGTGGCCATTTTGAGTAGCAGGTTGACGACGTGGTCTGCGTGTTCCTTCGAAATGGGCACATGCAACTTCTCATCCACTTCCTTCCCTGTTAACAAAATACAAAATACAACTATGTCCTATATGCTCAACGCACCAGCAGGTCCGATGGGCGGGGCTGTGGCGGAGGCAGAGGCGGCGGCTGCGGGTTCTGTCTTCACACTCGCAGCACTACTCGTGTCCATAGCTTCTCCCCCTCCTCCAGCTTCTCCCTCCTTCTCCTTCTCCCCGTCCTTGTCTTCCTTGTCCGTAGTCTTCAACGCCTCCAAGCGGCTCTCGACCTGTAAACAAAACATTGATATCATTAATTATATAATTATTTATGGAGGAGATATTAATAAATTCACAACAAAAATATTTCGTACACCCAACCCAACTATCTCCGTTCATGTTGTCGTTGACAATACGTAATTCGATAAGACTACCGGGACACACCGTCTCCTTTGCCTCGGCCGCTGCTCCCTTCTCCTTGTTGTCCAACTTCTGCTGGCGGAGCAGATCCCACTTGATCACCATCTCGCACACCTGCAACCACCTTCTCTCTCTGCCTACCCCCTCTCTCCCTCCTTCTTGCACTCTCTCTCTCTCTCTCTCTCGCCTCTTCCCACCTCGACAGCCAGCTTCCTGCTGTCAGTGTATCCTCCGGGATGGGCGGAAATGAGGCGCGTCATCGCCGACAGTATCGACGGCAAGAGGTCGTGTCGCACCGCAAAGTAGACGCGGTAGTTGCGAGTGATCATGTGCCTGCAAGGGTAAACAATGTATACACATGTAAACAACGTGCGCACACGACAACAGTGTGTCAAACTGACAGGCAGTGGAAGAGGTGGGGCAGGTTGTGCGTCTCCTCTGTGAGCACCTTCTTGACAGCCTGCAGCAGCTGGCGGTGGCCGTCGTCGACCCTGAATCCATATAATACACTCCGCCCCCTTTTGCCCCGCCCCTCTCCCTCCCCCACTCACAGTCGGTGCGGCACAGCGGGGGTGAGCAGGTCGATCGCCCGTTTCACTACGTCCCTGTTGTCTTGCTGGTAGGCACCCATCAGAGACGTGAACACCTGAAACACTCCATAAGTCATAACTCCTAATTCGATATCGTGTGCTCTCTTTCTGATGATTTCTCTCCCCCTTTATCTACATGTCAAGCATTCAAGCTACGAAACAAAACAAAACCACACATATGTTTCGTTTTGATTAAGCAGAAAATGCAAATCGCATTCATACAATGTGATTAGTATAATACCACCAATTACCTACATGTCAAGCTTCGAAACACGTACATATCTTAAAAAAAACAGATCACATACGTTTCACTCCTAGAATGAGCAAAAATGCAAGTCGCATTCATACAATATCACTAGTCCCATAAATATGCACGCACGAATGATTCCTTTTCTCTCTCTCCCTCTCTCTCTCTCTCTCTCTCTCCAACACAAAATCGTAATGAGTAGTATTACTCATAGCGGAGTTATGTTGATCATCGAATAGTAATAATTGTACCACGTTGCGGCAATAGTCATCAACTGACCTGTTTGCAAGGCGCGACGCTGCACGCTGACCGTTCGACAAGTCGAATGCCGAGGTTGGCAGCAAGGGAAGGCAGGCAGGGGGCAGGGGCAGGGCAGGCGGTACGCACCGTTCCGGAACAACTCAAGGAAAGAAGGTGGACGTTATGTGGTGAACTAAAAGTTCAGCACATGACGTCATGTGCTGAAGTGGTGAACTTTCCAGGTTGCCAAACAAAACCACGATGGCGAGGAGTATGTAGTTAATACAAAGAAGAAGAAACAAACAAACCTTTATCAACGTCATCCATTGACCGACCGACCGCAGGTGTGTTCCCATTCAAGCATCTGATCTCAGCATATATTGATATAATTTTAAAACAAAGTTTTGATAACAACAATACAAAACGACAACAAACGGAAAGAAAGAAAAAGAAGAAAATTGCTAATTGAAAAAATATATATGTAAATACAATCCGAGACACGAATTTCTCACAACGACACAACGAAACACGTTGTTCAAAATAAAAAAAATTTAATTTTTAAATGATAAAAAAACTCAGACTGAAGCTTATCACTGTCATACACAAAAAACTGTGATTCTACAACTGGAAATTCAACATTGAAATTGCGCGTTGCAAAGCCCTTCTTACAACTTTTTACAAGAGTGAGGTCAGCGTGGCCGTTTGCAAATGATCAGTGAATGGCTTTCCTATTGGCCATTTTGTGCCATGCCATTATCAATCTTATCTCAATTGTGTGACGTCAGCGGATGTTATCGTCATCTTCATTTTGGTAGTCAGGCACGAGTCGCGCAGCTGTGAGAGAAACGAGACGCCGCTCGTATAGGACATGAAAAGAGCCACCCCGAAATGATGACTGTATGATGTTAGATTGTGTGGAACGACGTATTACTGAATGAGATGTATGTAAGAGACCCTGATGACGAGTACGACTACCCACGACGATTTCGCACATTTTCCATGTACACCTTGACAACTGTCGACGAGATCCAGCCAACACTTGGCGTGTTTGAGGTTGAGAATATGAATTCTGATGACGTCACACATTCAGATGACGTCACACACTCTCGGAACACTTGGCGTCATTGGCGAAATGTTTGTCGAAGCGGCGCCAGTACTTACCGCACCGCCGAAACTCGCTGTACTCTTCTTTTGAAAGCGTGGTCGTGGAAAGAGAGAGAAAGGAGATAGGTAGGAGCACTGCACACTTCTGTACAGCAACCGCCTGCTGTCGGTCAGAAAACCATCTATAAACAGAGTCTAGATCTGTTTGCAGTGCAATGATGTAGTCTTTGACGCCATGACCATGACTGATCTTCGCATCATCGGCATACGTGAGAATTTTGCTCTTTTTGATACACTCTTCAACATCATTGGTGTAGACATTGAAGAGGTATGGGCCTAAGACACACTTCCCTGTGGTACACCACTGATCACATCCACCTGACTCGAGAGCACACCATTCACTTTCACTCTCTGACTTCTTCCAGTGAGATACGAACACAGCCACCTCTGAACCTTTGGGTGAGTACCGTACCCCTCCAGAATCATGAGCAAACGCCTGTAATTCACAGTGTCAAAAGCTTTCTGGATATCTAGGTACACTGCGTCAGTGCAGTGACCGTCAGCTGCATTCGCAACCAGATCACTTTGATACTCAATCAACTGAGTGGTTGTTGATCTTTTCTTTACAAAACCATGCTGATACTCACTAATAATGTTGTTTTTGAAGAAGTGAGAAGTTAACTCAGACACAATAATTCTCTCAAATAGCCTACAAGGAGCACATGTGAGACTTATCGGTCTGTACTCAATCATGGATGGTTATCCACGGGCTACCCGTATCCGTATTATCGATTGATACACGCAGGCGTTCTGTACTTTACCGTAACCTTTACGTGTAATTTACATGGTGGTGCATTAAATTGTGGCGCGGTGGTGCGTAGTGCGATCTCCTAGTTGCCCACTAATTTACCCACCGGATGAAAGAGAATGAAAACATTAATAGAAAGAAGAGGATATCTCACCGGTGTACAGACTTCAAGGCAAGGCTGCACAATAGATGGAGCACTCGCACTCGACAAGTCAGCACACCGGAGAGACAACTAAGATCAGAGAGGGATGGGGCAGACACGAAAAGAGAAAATCAAGATACCTGGATTCGAGCAATTAGAGACTGCTTCGCAATATATCTTGAAAATATCGACTATCCTGAAAATGAGCATCATCGTCATCTTCGTCTCTCTCTTCTCCCTCTTTCCTCTCCCTCTCTCTCTCTCCCCCTCTCTCTCTCTCTCCTCCCTCCCCTTCTCTCTCTCTCTCTCTCTCTCTCTCTCTCCCCCCGCTTCCCTCCGCTCACCGTCCGAGTTGCCCCTCTCTCGCAATATTGTCAATACTGGGTACGTCAATTCTAGGTCTACAGTCGATTCTAGGTTCGCCGCCTGTGGCAACCATCGTGTGTGTGTGAGAGGACAGAGCGATCCATCGATTTGGTCAGCCCTCCCTCTTCTTTTTCTCTTCAGCCACCATCCAGCTATGCGATGCGTCCACCTATTTCCTTGGATCTATGCTTTTCACCTGTGTATATTCGTATTGTGTTTTATATCTTTGAATGCGCAAAATTTTCCACTATCAGTGTATACTATAATATTCTGATTTCTTTCGATCTATATGTCAATTTACACCTTTTTCTGTTCTGATTTGCTATTTCGCTGTTCTCCCGCCAAATTTCTTTGTGATCTCTTGCTATCACCACGCTATCACGTTATTGATCAGCTGATCAGCTGATCATCTCCGACACAATTCCTAGTCGTTATGCACCACCGTTCACTTTCACATCTATCAGACTGCCAAATCCCCCGTAATTCTTCTGTACTGCTCTCCATACACACGCTCTTCACTCTCAAAGTGAAATTATCGGACCCTTCTTCAATACATCGTTTGGGGGAGCTCTTGCTCTACTGGACTATTAACCAGGTTCACGCTGACCCTCTCCATTCGCATACTCTCTCGCCGCTCTCTCGCATCAGCTGATCGTTCTGTCAAATGTGCAGCTCCTGCTCTAACTGACTACCAACCCCTCTCTATCTCGTTCTCTCTCCCTCTCACTCTGACCCTCTTCATTCGCATGCTCCTTCGCCGCTCTCTCGCATCAGCTGATCGCGCTGTCATTTGGGGAGCTTCTGCTCTATCTGACTATCAACCCCTCTCTATCTCGTTCTCCCTCCCTCTCACTCTGACCCTCTCCATTCGCATGCTCTCTCGTCGCTCTCTCGCATCAGCTGATCGCGCTGTCATTTGGGGAGCTTCTGCTCTATCTGACTATCAACCCCTCTCTATCTCGTACTCCCTCCCTCTCACTCTGACCCTCTCCATTGGCATGCTCTCTCGCCACTATCTCGCATCAGCTGATCGCGCTGTCATTTGGGGAGCTCCTGCTCTATCTGACTATCAACCCCTCTCTATCCCGTTCTCTCTCCCTCTCACTCTGACTCTCTCCATTCGCATGCTCTCTCGTCGCTCTCTCGCATCAGCTGATCGCGCTGTCATTTGGGGAGCTTCTGCTCTATCTGACTATCAACCCCTCTCTATCTCGTACTCTCTCCCTCTCACTCTGACCCTCTCCATTGGCATGCTCTCTCGCCACTATCTCGCATCAGCTGATCGCGCTGTCATTTGGGGAGCTTCTGCTCTATCTGACTATCAACCCCTCTCTATCTCGTTCTCCCTCCCTCTCACTCTGACCCTCTCCATTCGCATGCTCTCTCGTCGCTCTCTCGCATCAGCTGATCGCGCTGTCATTTGGGGAGCTTCTGCTCTATCTGACTATCAACCCCTCTCTATCTCGTACTCCCTCCCTCTCACTCTGACCCTCTCCATTGGCATGCTCTCTCGCCACTATCTCGCATCAGCTGATCGCGCTGTCATTTGGGGAGCTCCTGCTCTATCTGACTATCAACCCCTCTCTATATCGTTCTCTCTCCCTCTCACTCTGACCCTCTCCATTCGCATGCTCTCTCGTCGCTCTCTCGCATCAGCTGATCGCACTGCTCCGCTCCGTTCTACGTGTTGTATGCCCGTTTCCATGCCCTTCGCGCATTCTTCTCGCCCTTCGAAAGCTTCAATGTGCCGATTACAGGACTTTGGGTAACATCGTTAGAAATCTTCTAACAGCGATATGGGTAGCCACTTCGTCGTGAACCACGAAGGGAGCGCCCAACGCGGGGCGGAGAACGTGAGTGACTCTTTCTCTCTCTCTCTCTCTCTCTCTCTCTCTTTTCTAACTGTCCGCTCGTTACAGCGGGGGTGCGGTAACCGCACAGTTACCCCCGCCTCTCCAACTCGCAACGGAGCGAGGCAAGTCCGGCTGGCAACCGGTGCTCGTCGCGATTCGGTGAGTCGTTTTTCTCCCCCCCCCCCTCTCTCTCTCTCTCCTCTCCCCCCCCTCTCTCCCCCCCCTCTCTCTCTCCTCTTCTCCTCTCTCTCTCACCTTGTGTTGTTGTAGGTGCCGGAGCGAGCAGCTTCGGAGCCGCCAAGGAGGGTTCCGCTGGGAGGGACCAAGGGTTCGAAAGCGTCGACCCAGACGCGCAGTGTACGTTCCCGTTCTCCCGTTGATCCAATAGCCACGCTCACCTGTAAATGGACGAGAATATGAGGAGAAAACAAATAATCGGAAATTTCCTACAATTTTCGCTAGCGATTTTGCATATACACGGTAATCGGGTTTGGGGAAACGTATATGGTGCTGTTGAATAGAAACATTGACACGTATCACTAGCACTAAAAATTCCGAATCATTCTCGACTGCAAAACGTCGACAATATACCGGGATAATCACCCCCACACAACTGTAACGTACCGCCCTACAACAAAACAAAAATAGCGCTCATATTTCTTGCCCCGATACAATCAATATAGAAAAGAATGAACGTAGAAAAAGTGGGCAATGTGAGAATGTGACTCATGTTGCAGGGCGATTTTGCCAGCGCGTAGCACTAGTGGCGCGCCGCATGTACTTGTTGTATAGTGAGGATATAGCGAATAATGATGATTGACTTGATTTGTTGCAGGCATGCGACACGTGCGCTCGAATCTGTGGAGAGTGCGGACGCAGGCCGCTGGCCGAGGAGTGGCAGGAGCAGTGGATGCAACGGGTCGAGAGCCGCATAGAGAGCACCCTCGCGGTAGGTGCATGCCAATGGGGACAGTCCTCACCTGTGTGTTCAGCGCCTCCTCGTAGAGCAGAAGAAGAAGGACCGGGAGACGGCCCGCATCCGCTCCTTCCGCATCCAAGAGGTGGGTCTGCAAGCCAATGGAATAGTTCTCTCTCTCCCTCTCTCTCTCTCTCTCTCTCTCTGCCCTTCGCTCACTACCCTCTCCTTCTTCTTCTTCTTCTCTCTGTTTATATCACTCGATCTCTGCCGCTACCCCTCTCTCTCTCTCTCTCTCTCTCTCTCTCTCTTTCTCTCTCTCTCTCTCTCTCTCTCTCCCTCTCTCGGAGACAGGCTCCGAAGATTTTCGTTAACCTATTTGCGGGATAAGCTTTTGAGAAACACTAATTTCCGTATAGCAAAGGTTTATTTCGGGGTAACAAAACCCTTCTGTGGAAATTAACCTAAGCTAACAAGAAATTAGCCTAACATACAATGGTTAGCTTATGTTCCGGATAAGAAAGTACCGTTATGCAGAAATTAAGGTTTCTTATGCAGAAATTAGGCTACCAGACAGCAGTGGACTTTAGCATTTTCAGTTACATTTGAATAGGAGTTTACTTCGTATCTTACCTATATAATATTTTAATTGAAATTAGTTCACTTCCATGCCAGTATATCTAGGCTACGGCCTAATTTTTTGAAATGTGGACAAGTTGTAATCCCGGATGACTTCGCGTGCTGGGAGGAAATATGTTGAATATGCGACTGATTCGTTCGGTTTAATTACCCAAGTTTGAGGTAACCGAATAGGGGTACAGGAGATGAAAAAACCAAGAGCAACAAGCGCACTCAAAGTTGAGCGCATAACTTATATAAGATAATAAATAAGGTCCTATCATATTTATAACATCGATTGAAGTCGATATTGAATCGATTTTTGGTTCATGATTAGCCCAAAACACGTATTCTTAACCAGAAATTAAAGTACCGCGCGTTCTTCCTTAGGTTATTTTCCGGATAGCTTAACCTATCTTCCGGTTAGCGCTTATGTTATATTCTGGTTAGCTTAGCCTAAAAGGAGGGTTCATATTAACCTACCGCTTAAGCTGAAATAAAGCTATCGTAGGCGGCAGATAGGTTAACGAAAATCTTCGGAGGGGCTTACCTGAAGTGTCGCTGTTTCAGATGCTCGCAGGAAGCGACGACGAGGAGGAGATCATTGTGTCGAGCGGCGACGACTCGATGGAGATGGCGCGCAACACGAGCGCTTCTTCGTCGCCCTATCCCATTATGAACCTGGTATGTGTTAGGACTGTGCTTGATAGAGTAGCTGTTAGGGAGAGAGAGGGGGGAGGGGGAAGCGGATGAATGTGGGGTTGTTGCAGACCAGGTTGGAGGAGAGTGGCGAGATGGCCGCCGGCAAGACGAGTCGCGGCAGGCTGCAGAGGAGGGAGGGTGTCGAGCACTCGCAGGTGCGCCCGCATTCGCAATCCAAACATTCACACTCGATTCACACTGCCTTCTCACAATTCCAACCACAGTGATAGCTAGCAACATTGGGGCGGGCAAGAGGGCAGTATTGCAAACACAACTAGACGATATTAGGTTTCAATCATTAGGAAACATAGCCAACTAGCAACTTGTTTCAACTGCTAGAGGCACGGCGAACGCCAATCAGTGTTGATGCAATCTATACAGCCACCAAGCTATAATGTGCTTCAATCGTGAGCAAAAATGGAAGGCAATGGAACGATAGAGGATTGTGTTGATAGCCGGGGCGCATTGCAGAGTTTGGCCGTGTCTCGAGCGCGTATGCAGAGAGACCACGCGCCCCGCCGAGTCGCCATCGCCAAGCCAGTCGCGGAGGACGACGATGAAGAGATGGAGGACGATGGATCCTACCATGAGGCGAGTCTCTCACAACCGCAGCACGCACGCAGCACGCAACGCCCCTAACCCCTGTCACACCGTCACATTGTCGCACCCAACTCTAACTCCTATGCCCCACGTAGCTTATAAATACTATGATGGAGACGTTGTCGACTTGCAGGCAACGTTGCCGGAAGTGCGTCCGCAGCCGCAGAAGCGCCCACTCCAGCGAGCTGCCCCAGTGGGACGCGAGAAGCCCGCTCGGCTCGATGGACAAGTCGCAACTGAGGGCAACGTCAAGGTGGGTCGTTGTCAGCAGCCTCTGTAAACTTTGCGAATGGCGAATCTTGACGAACTGAAAATTTGACCTTTGCTTTGCGAAATCTTAGTACTTGCCTTTCGAGACGTGTATTGTAAATGCAGCTACGCTAACTGTCCCAACGCCCATCAAAGTATACAAAACTAGCTGAAAGGGATAGATTCCATTCGAGTCATGATGTCCTCATTAGCAATCTCACCCAAGCCCACGCGGCTATGTTGCACTACTGGTAGTGGCATGGGAATGCACTCACCTGTCCTTTTGCAGGGTATCGTCCCAACTGCGCACGTGAGCGCCCGCCCCACACACCACATCGGCAAGGAGGCGGAGGAGACGACGCGGCGCGAAATCCAGACCCGCCCGCCGGTCTCGCAGAAGCCCGCTGGCTTCGAAGGCCAAGTCGCCACTGAGCGCAACAAGGTGGGTCGTTGTCAGCAGCCTCTGTAAACTTTGCGAATGGCGAATCTTGACGAACTGAAAATTTGATCTTTGCTTTGCGAAATCTTAGTACTTGCCTTTCGAGACAAGTATTGTAAATGCAGCTACGCTAACTGTCCCAACGCCCATCAAAGTATACAAAACTAGCTGAAAGGGGTAGATTCCATTCGAGTCATGATGTCCTCATTAGCAATCTCACCCAAGCCCACGCGGCTATGTTGCACTACTGGTAGTGGCATGGGAATGCACTCACCTGTCCTTTTGCAGGGTATCGTCCCAACTGCGCACGTGAGCGCCCGCCCCACACACCACATCGGCAAGGAGGCGGAGGAGACGACGCGGCGCGGAATCCAGACCCGCCCGCCGGTCTCGCAGAAGCCCGCTGGCTTCGAAGGCCAAGTCGCCAATGAGCGCAACAAGGTGGGTCGTTGTCAGCAGCCTCTGTAATTTTTACGTTCTCATTGTGACGCATCCCAACTTTACCCACTCCTCCTTTACATACGTTTCAATTTGATTTGAACATTAGATCGTGATTGTAAAGCCCCGTACTCTAGGCTAATACATATCACACTCCTATATCACACCTAACGGTTACCATCTACCAGGTAACACTCCTTTTACTTGCGGAAGAATACCCCCCCCCTCTTCCCTCTACCTTCTTCTCTCACCCACCTCTCATCTCGTTCTCTTTTGCAGCTCACTCGACAGCATCCGGTGGGAGGTCGCCCAATGGAGTTGCAGGGCAGGCCGGTACGGGAGACACAGGTGAGCATTCCTTCAATGTTCCTATCAAACTTCCATATAGGATATGTTTCGTCTATATGTTCCGTTTATCCCCCATCTACCTTCTCGCTTGCAGGTGCAGCTCGCACGTCAGCATCCGGTAGGTGAGCGTCCCTCGGAGCTGCAAGGTGTGCCCGTGAAGGAGAACGTGGTGAGCATTCCTTCAATGTTCCTATCAAACTTCCATAAACGATATGTTTCGGTTTTTGGATGATATTGCATGGACCATGCCTATCGCAGAAGGAGCATCAAACAAAAAAGAATATTTTAGACGTGAAAAAAAATCGTTTATGAAAGATGTGCTATGTGTGTGTGTGTGTGTGCATGGTTGCGTGACTGAGTCTGACCTGTTTCAGCTCCAGCGACAGGATAGGATGACGCAGGACAGGAGGGACAGGTTCATGGGCGCCCGCCGCTTGTCCGAGACGAGCTCCTCTTCCTCTATCGACGACCCTCCCTCGCCCATGCGCACGTCTACAAGGATCGGACAGGTGAGTCCGCCCCGCAACGGTTTTGCACTATTATCACCTCCCTCCTCTCTTTCTCTCTCTCCTTGAATCGTGAGACAAAGATGGAGAGGAGCGAGAAATGATGATGACTGACCTCGTTTGTCGGTTGCAGTGTGCCGAGGTGCCTGTGCCAGCGACGCCTCAGTTCGACGTCATGCCGGTGCCCAACACGTCGCCGGCCGCTACGACGACGGACATTCGCATAGTCAAGGTGAGACCTGTAATTTATTGTTTGTTTATTGTATGTACACAATATTATAAGAATCAAAAGTACAAATACACAATGGCTAATGATGGCATCGTATTGGCACCGCATACACATGTTCCATGATGTCATCTAATACACTTGCAAATGATCACGCCACTAAACTAACAAAAGCGAAAACTATGAGTTCTGATTCATTCACGATCAATTTTCAGATCGTCAAGTACATCAGCAAGGACGGCAAAAAGAAGAAGGAGAAGAAGAAGGAGAGCTTCTTCCGAAGGACTCTGGGACGTCTCGGATTCGGAGACAAGAAGAAGAAGATGTGCACCACGGAGGAGCAGGTCGACGACGACGACGACGTGGACGAGTGCTCGGCGGAGCAGGCTCGCGGAGCGACAGCTGCCGCCACGCCCCTCTCGTTGCACCAAGTGAGTGTCCCCTGCATGTATCGCCCAGTTGTAGACCATACCTACATACCTTGTGTTTGTGTGCATGTTGGTGGAGGGAGAGTTCCCATTCCTCGCCGGGTTGTCATTGTCGGTGTTACCTCTTTAACGCACGCAACTGAAAATAAATTGTGTGAATCGTGCAATTTCATCACTCCAATGTGATACAAGTCGGAAAAACAAGCTGGTAGATGCTAAAGTTGTGATGTTGTGGAAAAAAACACACATGTAACACTATTTTCATGGATTGACGAGGGGGCTGCAAATGCTAACATAGATCTATTGTGAGCACTGATCATCAACCAGCACAGCCTTCTCTCACCTGTCATGCCATGTTCGTCCACACCTGTCGCTGCTCCACCACTGCTCCGTCACTGGTGTGAACCGAATTGGAGAAGTGGTCCGCCACACGTGATCACCGCCCTTCTCCCCATTCAGCACGAGATGCCGCCTTAGACTGAAAACGCCCATGTCTTTCGAGGCACGATCCAATCGATAACAATCAATAGCGCAATAGCTCACCGACTCGCCCGACCAGCGCCCTGCTAATACCAGCTAGGAACATTGTGTACTACTCTGTCTACGTCCACGGCTAGTACCTCATTTCTCGTGACATGATGCGTGCTCACCGCGGAATCGACGGTCTTTGCGATAGGCAATGGAGGGACGAGGGATGAGGGAAGAGGGGTCGAGAAAGCGGCCCACCACGACGCACATCGATTCCATACTCGCCACTCGCCCCATCAACGCATCTGAAACCAATGCTATTATAGACAAATACTCACGCCAACAGTTTCTTCCAATCTAAGATAACATCCTGGTTTCTTCCGCAGAACAGCGCGACAAGTGTACACATTTCGATATACATCGCGTAGACAAAACAAGTGCACAGGAAGGAATACATAGTGGATTGCGCGAGCCACACCGAGGTACGCAGAGATGTGGAGAGGTTGGCACATGTGTGGAGACAGGTAGTGGGAGCGCCTAGTCGTCCACGTCGTCCTCATCAATCTCACTCCTCGCCCATTGTCTTGTCCGCAACGCCACACAGCCTCGTGCTTTCCGTTGGTATGGCCGCCCACCCGCCCCATCTCAATCTGCACATCCTTGTCCTTGGTCTCCTCGCGGACCATCATGACGATACGAGCGGCTATCACGACTCTCAGTGCACAACGGACTAAAGTCGTCTCCAATCGGCCAGGAATGGGCGGTGCTTAAGGGTTACGGTACGCTGGACCCGACAATTGGCAGTGCGCCAAGACAGCGTACTTAGTCACGAAAAACAAGGTATAGGGAACCGAACCCGCGACCTCTTGATTGCGAGGCGCGCGCTTTACCGCCTGCGCCATACGGACACTGTTTGCATTGAATGCGAGTGCGCACATGACATCGAACATATCGACTAATCGATGAATACACAAAATGGAGCACTGAGGATTGAACCCGCGAGCTTTCGATTGCCAGACGCGCGCTCTACCGCCTGCGCTATGCGGGCACTGGTTGCATCGAATGAGAGTCCACACAAGCTATGCCTGAAATCGATTAGTGTGTGAGTCGGACGTCATTGTGTTGTGTGTTTTTCACCATCCCCTCTCCTTTCTGTCGACAGTTGCCCGATATTTCTCAACCCCACCTGCAAATCAATATGGGTTTATTCACAATCACAATCAATTGGAGATGATAAGTCCCGAAACAACAGCGAAACTATGTCGCAAAAAAGGAAACAATCACAAGAACAAAATACACTAAACAAACAAAACGACGCCACCACACTCCTACTCCTCCTCCTCCTCCTCGCCTGCGTCGCTGTCGTCGACGTGATCCTCCTCGCTGCCCCAGCCTCCAAAGTCAGAGTCGTCATCCTCCAGGTCGCTCAGTGTCGGGCCGATAAAGTCCTCGATGCGAATCTCAAAGATGCGCTGCATGCCGTCTTCCACCCAGGTCTCGTTCTCCACGTCCTCCACATGGGCGATGTACTTGCTGATCTTCGAGGCGTCGAAGGAGGCGGCAACATTGCGAGCGAGGTCGCCGATCTGTGCCAGCTTCATTTTCGAGTTCGCCTGCTTCCTGACTGCTCCCTTCATGGCCGACCAAACCATCTCGATGGGATTGTATTGGCAATGGTAGGGAGGCTGGCGGACCACCTCCCCTCCCATTGCCGCAATCGCCTGGTCGACCACGTACTGCTGCGCGCACTTCCTCCCTCCATTCATCGCAATCCACTGATCAATCTTGGACTTGATCACCTTCTTGACCAGCTTGACGTCGGTGGGCAGAACGATGTTCTTGTCCTCGCAGAAATCCAGGAGCTCCTGCTTCCTCCACTGACTGGTCGGAAGTTGCTCGGCCACTCTCGAATGGTAGGAAGCGTTGTCCATCACGAGGGCAACCTTCCTCCCACCTGCCAGCTTCTGCGCCTCCATGAACACTCCCTGCACCCATCCCTCGAAGAGGTCACTATCACACACCCTATGATAGTCACCGTCGTCCACCTCCCCTCCGTCGATCACCTTGAACGTGTTCGGAACGATGCCCTGCTCACATACCGCTCCCAAAACAATAGCCCTCTTGCCGCGATTCGTCGACGCCTTCGGGTGGTACTTGAAGCCAGTCTCCTTGGCGAGCTTGCGGTTCCGGAACATGAACACATCGTGCCACTCCATCGTATGGCTCATCCCTTCCCACAGCCACGTCTCGTCCAACCACACAATGAACGCGTTCTCCTCCCGCAGCCTCCTCATCGCCAACAGGTACCTTCCACGCCAGGACACGAGGTCGGCTCGCTCACACAAGACGACGTGGTCGTTGAGTCGCTTGTAACGGAATCCCATCGCACGCAACGCTCGACGCAGAGTGCCCACAGAGATGTCGTAGTCGTCGGGAAACTCCTTCTTCATCTCTTCATTGAGCTCACTCAGCACCACCTTCTTCTCGTCCCGGTACCGATGGTGGATTTTCAGCCGGATCACCTCCATGATCCATCCTTCCAAGCGAGCCAGCGCTGCTTTTTCCTCTTCTCTCTTCGTGGGCTTCTTTTTCTTTGGTAGACAAGGAGGCATCGGCTTCATCCACCGGTCCATCAGGTTCACGCTCCGATCAACGCGATGAACCAAGTGGCGACTGACTCCCAGTTGGGTCGCTGTCAGCACAACAGGATCCTTGAAATCCGCAATGACGGAAGCCCACTTATCCGCCTGCTTCCTGTTCCAATCCAGTTGTCGCTTGATGAGAGTGTCGGCCTTCCGACAGTAGCGACTCCCCTTCACTGGTTCCAGCATCGCCGCCTCGAACCCACCCTGCAAAATAAAAAAAATACAAATCATTCAACTCAATTTGTCGTTCGATGATCTATTAATTGATTAATGAATAGATTGACTTGGTTAGTATTTGGTAATTGATTGATTAATCGATGGCATCATTGATTATTTCACGATTCAATAATATCCGACGTCCAACATAAACCACCCACAGCACATCATAATAGGATTTCATACGCGAGAGAGTAGGAATACTCACTCACGGGTTATGATGGAACCACCCATGCTATTTCAAGCATGCCTATGAAATCCCGGTAGCCTCTCAAATAGTACAGCCGATTGGAATTGATTGATCACAACTTCATCAAAATACTACCATGAACACATATGTTATAAAACCGGGATCATCGCACCCATGGTAGGACTGTACTACGGGCAGTGGTTCCAAAATTAAAAGAAATGAAAACAAACGGGTTACCTTGTTCTTCTGCTTCTCAACTACAACACCCTTCTCCGAGTCTGCGGGGCGAGTTGCGGGGAGAGGGAAGGTGAGCGGGCGTGTAAGAAAGGATGTAGACTGCTCGCACTCTTGGAGAACGGAAGAGGCAGGCTCGCGGCCGTGACGCAGACCAGGCGTCGTACATGCTGAAGCATATAATTAATAGGAAAATGTAACAGTTATCACTCACCGCGGCTCAAGGCTGTGTGCGTGATCTGCTTGGGCAGCAAGTACACCGGCGTGCGACCAGGACGGCGAGGAGCGTTCGAGTTGGATGGAGTAAGAGAAGAGGGAGTGGTCGGAGTGAGCGGCGGAGTGAGGGGAGCAACAACTGAATGATGAGTAAGTGTAACTTACTTGGAATCACTCACTCACCCGGTGTCTCCTCCTTGGGCTTCTTGCTGTAGGAGTGATCTAGTGTGTGTGATGGTTCGTTGTGCAGCAGACTGCGACGTCGGACAGGCTGTACAAACGAAATTAGGCGATAAGACAGTGTGTTCCATTACCATTGGTGCGTTTGCAGTGGCAGTTCGGGAAGCCACTCGGGCAGCACGCGCAGCATGTGCAGCCGCAAACTCTTCGTCTGCGCGTTTCTTTGCCGCACATGCGTCAAAACGCATTCTAAAATGTCTTTCAGAACTCGATGAAACCATAGTGTAGCAATCTATAAACAAAGCCATAAACTTATCATCGGATGCAGATATCCATACATAGATGTTGACGTAATTATTTCAAATATCGGCCTTTTCATGAGTATTATATATAATCTAAACAGCAGTATGTTACATTATCGAAAACACGAATGTATATCACAATGGGAAACAGAATAAAACAAAACAAAACGTTTAATAGCAATAAAACTCGGCAAACAAACACAAATTCGAGCTACCCTCAAATCAGCTGTTTTCGACACCACGCGCGCGTCACTAGCGAGCATGGCGCCCGAACGGTTTGCGCGGTCCTCCGTGCATTCGATTCTTACAGTGGATATGGAATGGTTCGCCTGCGGAGCATACAAATTTTGTTTTGGCGGGGTGGAGACCAGTTTAAGCGAACGCATTGCTACTATTATGTTTCCATATTATAATAACTAATGCACTTTTATTGCAACTCAAACAAATGTAACTGGAACATCACGCGCATTCGGAGACTGAAGGCGTCAACGGGAGAGAGTCAGACACTCAGACACACATAGTGGGCGCGCAGTCGCACTCTTGACTCGCTTTGCCCCACCCTCTTTCTTTCCTAGAATGAAGACGGAAACCTTGTTCCTTACCGACCTTACCGATTCGTCCCTCTGCGCAAGTGTGGGAGTGGGAGGATGATCGGATGATGGCGCACCGCTCCTGAAATATAATGTGATCAAGTTCCGATCGGCTCAATACACAACAACACGAAACACTTTAGCACGTTCGATCAATCGAATAGATAGTGGAACATAGGAACAATGCAGCACCTAGTACCTCGCAAATGAGCATCGGTGACGAGGAGAGGAGAGAGGCGGCTGCGAGTTGGGTTGGGATCGACAGTCAGAGGGAGACCCCGACCCCCCCCCCACTACGGGTCGGAATCGACGAGCACGTCTATCGAGCCACCTTCGTTGGCGCACCGATGCCTGCCCTGAAACAAACAATGACAGTACAGATAGTACAACAGAATCACAATCAGCATATTTATGACGAATCAAATAGAACATTATGACAATTTGTTTATCTACTCGACTGGACATATGCAGACGCGACATATGCAGCGAGGTTCGACTGGCGAAGGAAGAGATGGGCACGGGAGGTGCACCCAGAGCCCTGTCAAGCTTCATTCCTCCTCTCCACTCCACTCCATTCCAGAACAGTCTTCCTTCGGGTTTCGGGATTTCGCTCTGCCCTACTCACACAGAGTCCACTTTGCGCCGCAGCTTCTCCGCCGTCATCCCTACTCCACGCGTCGATAGTTGCACCCGGCTCTCCTCTCTCCGTTCTCCGGCTCGTCGTCTGACCACTCCACAGAGGGAGGAGAAGAGGGAGCAGGCAAGCGCTACCGCTGCTACCGCCTCGCCCTCTCCCTCCCGCTCCGCGCATCTCCCCTGGCTACGCAACTTCTCGTTTCTACCAGATTCCTCGAAAACAGACCATACGAAAACTGATAGTCGAAACTGGTAGTCAAACAAAATAAAGGAAATCACGAATCGCGAAGAGATGTTACCTTAGCGCTTCGATGCCAGCTCGTTGCACACACGAAACGGATGGCTCTTTTTTGATGTCGCCCATCTGAAGCAGCCTATATGAAGCAGCCCGGCTTCTCATTCACATACGAGCCCATCTAAATGGGAGAAGGTGATGGAGAGAGCCGGCAATGTGACCGGCTCACCCACCTCAATCAATCGATACGAGCGGTCGGAGACACACCCTCCCACACTGTCGCCCTCCACAACCAGAAGACACGGCATAGCTGCAGTCATACTCGAATTGAATTGATTACTCGAATACACACAGAAAACACATCTCACATCACATTGCAGTGAGAAACAAATCAATAAAAAAAGAAAAGCATATGTGGACGAGAGCCGCGTTGATAGTTGGATGCGGTGTGCGGAGTGAGTACATACCCTCGCCGCGCTCTCTCCCTTCCCTTCGCCCTCCGCCGCAACGGCCGCATCGATCCGAGTCTCTCGCCCCTCTCGTTGCCGCTGAAACAGTCGCTATCAACACGGGCAAACACAACCGACATCAGATTCCACAAACAAATTGAAGCCGTCAAGAAACGACACGCAATCGAAATGTGTGTGAAGGGCGAATCAGGCTGAAAGGTTGAACACGTCTTTACCGTGACGTGGCGATTGCTGTCCGAGGCGGCTGTGGGTTGCCAGTCGCGCGGTCGCTGCGCGAACCGACCGAGTCGCGGAGTCGCTTCTTCCTGAATAACGAACACGTCAACGACAATACATCAACAACTCAACACACACACACTCACAAAATGACGCGACCGTACCCCCATACAACATGAAAGTCAAAGCAGTCTTTATAAAACGAGCATAACATGAACATTGCATCTGACGAGAGAGGAGAAGGGAAGAGAGAGAGAGAGAGAGAGAGAGAGATGGAGGAAGAAAGGGGAGCGAGAGAGTGTAATGGGTGTGCTTTCAGACAGTGCTCGCCGAGGAGGATGTGTCTGTCTTGGAGCAGTCGCAGCGCGACCCCCGCACCCAGCAAGCCGACACTTTGATGGAGGAGCAGGAGGAGCAGGAGGAGCAGGAGGAGGAGGTGATGGAGGTGATGGAGACTGCGGAGGTACCGGCATCGCGCCGTGGCCGCTCTCCGTCCCCCTTCCCGCCCCACCCACACGATCCCCGCACCCAGCAAGCCGAGGAGGTGATGGAGGAGCAGGAGCAGGAGGAGGATGAGGACGTGGAGATTGTGGAGGTACCGGCATCGCGCCGTGGCCACACTCCGCCCCCCTCGCTCCCTGCGTGGCGTTCTGCCACACCCGACCCGCAACCGGGCCGCATCATCGTCGCTGGTTTCGAGGTGCGTGTACGAGGGGGAAGAGGGAGAGAGAGGGGGATGAAGGGAGGGAGGGAAGGATGGATGAGTGAGAGAGAGAGAGAAGAGGGGCGGAGAGAGTGAGAGACGCGCATTTCAGCTCACCTCGGACCAGATGGAAGATGGGGTGGCCGCGATCTCGCGCGCCCAGGAGAACGAGATGGCCGGTCGTCCGGTGTTCGGCGTGTTTTCGCAGCTCGCAGAGGATTGGCCTCTGATGCTAGAGGCGGACATCTGCAAGATCGTGCGTGGAGAGAGAGAGAGAGAGAGAGAGAGAGAGAGAAAGAGAGAGACAAGTCAACGACATTGAGAGGGGGAGGGAGAAGAGGGGGAGGGGGGCGGTGATAAGAGAGAATGTTGCAGGTGCACATGCCGAACGTGAGCGAGGAGGCGCGATACAGGGCGAGGGGAGCCATCACGGCCAAGGGCCACTACGTGGCCGTTGCGTGGACTGCGGCCACCAAGACGGCCATACTCTACGACTCGATAGGAAGGACGGCGCCGTACGAGGTGCGAGGAGAGAGAGAGAGAAGGGGGGGGGGGAGGGGGGGGGGGAGAGGGGAGAGAGGGGAGAGGGGAGAGAGGGGAGAGAGAGGGGGGAGAGGGGAGAGAGGGGGGGAGGGGGGAGGGAGAGGGAGAGCCCATAATGTGGGCGTATTGCAGTGTGTGGAGTGGTGCGCGGCTCTCCGTGGCGCCTTTGGAAACGCGGCGGAGTTCTTCCTCGAGAACGGGGCAATGGCGCAGCTCGATTCGGAGAGCTGCGGACTCATTAGTCTCGCCACTGCCGCCCTCCTCGCCAATGGAAAGGAGCCGACAAGGTGAGAGAGAGAGAGAGAGAGAGAGAGAGAGAGAGAGAGCGGAAGCACGCGATAGTGTTGCAGATACGAAGCCCTTTTGCCGACGCAGATGGCGACGGCGTGGAACTGCGCGATTCGCGGCGGCAGCAGCGCACTCGACGGTCCCAGTGTCGGACTGTGAGTGCGAGAGAGAGAGAGAGAGAGAAAGAAAGAGAGAGAGAGAGAGGGAGGGAGAGAGGGAGGGGGGAAGGTGTGAACAAAGAATGCACAGGCGCCATGTCGCCGCCCGGCCAAGTCAGCTGCGCGCACTCGACGTCGCCCTGATGCCACAGCTCGATGAGCAGGCGCACGCGCCGGAGAGGGAGCAGCCCAAGGAGCAGGAGAAGCCCAAGGAGAAGGAGAAGCCCAAGGAGAAGGAGAAGCCCAAGGAGCCCAGCACGCAACACGTGTACAAGGTTGGGAAGGAACTGAGAAAGAAGGAGAGAGGGAAAGAGGGAGAGAGAGGGGGGGAGAGAGGGAGAGGGGGAGAGGGGGGGGGTAGGGGGGGAGAGGGGAGAGGGGAGAGAGGGACAGAGAGGGAGAGAGGGACAGAGGGACAGACGCCACAATCCCCAACAATACAACCAAGCAATGGGGGAATCCGCATCAAATTCATAATCACAAGAATCCAAAGTGCGCAAGAATTTCGAATCGGGCAATGACTCACCGCAGACGAGTACACGTTGACTGGACAGCGGACAGCCAAATCTAGAAACAAAAAAAACAATACATCATTCATCCACTCACATTTGTACGCTGTAAGTGAAACATACAATAAGAATGGGAACACATAATGGAGAATGGAGTGAGTGAGTGAGTGAGTGAGTGAGTGATTGAGTGAACAGGTAGTGAATGGAGTGGAGTGAGTGAGCGAGGAAAGAACTTCTCGTTGCAGGAGGCGAGGAAGAGGAGGGCGCAGCAGGCCACACTGGAGGTGCACTCCCGTCTGGTGCACGAAGGCCTGCTCCTCGGAGCAGACGAATGGCTGGTGATAGTGGAAGAGATGGACCTGCGTCGCCAGCAGCTGAGCCGCGCCTCGCCGTCGCCGGCCCCTGCCACTCCCGCGCCCGCCACTCCCGCGCCCGCCACTCCCGCGCCCGCCACTCCCGCGCCCGCCACTCCCGCGCCCGCCGCCCACGTGCCCATCCCCACTGTGCCGAGTGGCACGTTGAGCGCCTTCAAACGCCGCAAGCTGAACAGCGGCGCCGCGCAGATCGTGGCGCAAGGAGAGGATGCCGCCGATCACTCCACCCCCGCCACCTCCCCCTCGACGAGCCCGGCCAGCACAGGCTCCGCTTCCTCAGCTGCCAGCAGCACGACGACGACGACCCCCGATGCAAGGACCGTTTCCAACGCGCCGTCTGTGAGCGGCTCGACGTCGACCACGTCGGCAGCTACGCGTGTGCAGCCGAGACGCGGATGCAGGGACAAGTGGTGGGTGGGGTGCGAGGGGATGGGTGGGAGAGTGAGAGGAGTGTGCGTAAACAGCCAGTCACCGTGTACCATTGCAGCAGCGTCACTCTGCCGCTCCCCATCACCACCAAGAACACCAAGGCCGCAAAGAAGACGCTTCCGAACAAGACGCCGCGTGGAGCTGTCGAGGGTGGAGCAGCCGGAGGAGCTGCCGGTGGTGCAGGAGGCGGAGCGACGCCGTCCAAGAGCCAGAAGCGCGGAGGCGCCGATGCAGCGAGTGGAAGTGGAGCAGCAGGAGGAGCTGCCGGAGGAGCGGCGTCGTCCAAGCGCCAGGCGCGCGCGGGCGCCGCGCGCTTCTGAGGAGGCGGGGTAGGGGGGTGGATGGATGGGCAGCTAGCCGATCCATCCCCACCTTACCCGACTGAGTGGTCATCGTTCAACGGTGAGTGCGCGTAGCCGCATGCCACTCGCATCTCTCTCCCTCTCTCTCTCTCCTGTCTGCTCCTGTCTCCTCCAGCGTCTGCTACCTTGTCCCACCCTCCTTTCTTGCAGATGCCGACGGCAGGCTGCGCCCGCCACCTCGCATCTATCCACTATCAGGGGAAGATCGCGATATTGTGTGAGTGGGTGAGGGAGCATGCGGCAAGTAAGGGGGGGGGGGAGAGAGAAAGTGTAGATATACGAATAGAGCTCACCGTCCAACCATCCATGTGTACACCGTTGAGCGTAGAGGCAGGCAGGGAGCCCCAATTCCTGCAATCGTAACGTTGAAAGACGGGGGAAAATTCAAGAATTGAAGTTTACATATAACCGGGTCTCGTACGTTTCACCGACCTATGCCTAATAACATTAACCCACACATGACTATGTCTCAAATGTGTTTCGGAACGCGGAAATTATGCGTGAACTCGGATCTTGTTTCAGGACCCAGGGGGAGCGGACGGCGTGAGAACGCGCGGTGTGCGCGCAGGAGGAAGGGCCGCGAGGCGTCGGGGAGAATGGGCAGAGAGCCGAGGAATAGAAGTGCACGTCACCTGTGGCGTGTACTTCTGCGTGGATTGGGGTGAGTCTGTGGGTGGGCGAGGCGGTGACGGCGAGCACGCGATCACACACCGCGACAGCAAAGTCTGAAAAGGAAAAGTGTATTCAACTGTTTCAGGTGGGCTCCCTCTTTTGGACCCACCTCGGAGATGCGGTACGACGAGCGCCAGTCGGTGGACGTCGGAGGAGAGGCCGCGAGGCGTCGGCGAGAACGGGCAGGACGCCGATGGATAGGTGTACACGCCATTCTTGCGCGTGTACACCTGCGTGGAAGGGGGTCGGTCCGGAGACAGCGGTCGACCTCGGAGACGCCAGTCTGCACAGAGCACGCCCGCAGACACCTGGAAAGAGGACAGGTGAGTGAGTGGGAGCGGCATGAACACATTATGTTTCATAGATTTACTGAGGCGGAGTTAGTATGGAATGGAAATGGCATGTCTACAGACTACGTGAAATATGATTCACATTCATTCAAAAACGGGAGGGGGAATAAGACAGGGGAAACAACAGTCACATTTTATTATCCGATCACACAAAATCAATGCAGGAGATAACAGATGACGCGAACACACTCCTATCAACATGACTTTAGTTCTACTCACCGGGATGAGGCGCGCGAGGGCAGATGAACGGCGAGCAGCACACAGAGTGGCTGTGTGAAGGCTGGAAGAGCAGCATGTACGGAGATGTACGGCACGTGTGCTGTATGCGACGCGGGCACCAGATGAGGGGAGGCTGACAGCCGCGTCGCCCTAGAGCATAGCAATACAAGGTGAGAAGGGAGACGGGTGCGGAACAGAGAGAAGCGGATGGGAAAGAGGCTCAGTGGGACTATAATCACCTGTGACATTTCCGGTGGTGCAGTGGCAGTGCGAGCACCTGGCGGAGATCCAGGTTTGCCGGATCACTCGATGGACCCAGTGTCGGAGCAGGAGGATGCGCATGCCCTCGTACGCAGAGAAGGGACAGCAGCGGCGACAGAGTGTGGCCAGCGAGCACGAGACGCTATCTGACAAAAAGTGAGAGAGCGCATGAATATTCGTTACAGATGTGCATACACATTTACTAGCTAATGTAAAACGGGGATACAACGAGTTTTTTGGTAGTTTGCGTGAGATTGCGACAACAGGGTTGATATGATACACATATAATATATGCGCACGTTCAGGTCGCGGTACACTCACTCGGATCGGTCGACAGACGCACGACACGTGCAAGGAGACGATGAAGACGCGGCTGCAGCGACACAAGCAACACACGCCACAGACAGACACAGACGACACATCGCGTAGGCGAGAGCGAGCAGCCAGCAGAGCGCAGAGACGCGCCGACAGCTGCCAACTACAATCATGATAGTGAGTGGCCACAATCAATGGTTTATCGTTGCGTAACCTATGGGGACGAAACATGTGGCTATAATAGATGTTAATGCAACGTGTTTGTGATTCAAGTCTGTCATTTCAGGATTGTGGAATACACGGCACCTCTCTGACAGTCGGCAGTGGCGGAATTCGCCGATGGGCGATTGAAGAAGAGTGCGAGCAGCAGGGCTGAGCGCATCTCAGCACCGACGATAGAGGCGGGAGAGCGAGTGCGGCAAGTCTGTGAGCCGACCGTCTCTCTGCTCCATCTGGAATGGAGAAAGTGAGTGAGGAGGGAGGCGCATGCCATTTCAAAGGACATTACCAAACTATCTACGCCTACGTTCTACGCATTTGTAATTTTCAATTATGGCAGAAAATGTGCGAACAAGGGATTGATCGCCAAGCAAACACAGTGATGTTTCAGAAGTCTCACCTCGAATCGACAAGTTCTCGGAGCCGCAGGATGTGTGTGTGTGGAAATGGGAGACGAGGAGAGGAGGACGGCGTGCGATATGCGGCCTAGGCAGCACAGCGGCCATGCGAGTGGAGGACCAGCGCGCCACAGTCAGCACTCAGCAAGAGGGCGATCGATGCGGCGACGACGACCGCCACTCTGGAAAGACACGCAAGGTGAGAGAGGAAGCGGCACGCGCATGGCCATGGCCAATAAGCCATGGCCAATAAGCCATGACTCACAATATATATAATATAAAAACACAATCACAATTAGTGCATACACATGAACAAGACAACGTAATCGGATGAATAGTCCGATTCTTCTCCTCCCCAATATAGACCAAAACTCACATGATGTGCATGAGTTTATTCTGCGGATTAGATGGCATATCTCGCAGTCGGCCCCGCGCCCTCCCACCAGCCCGTTATATAGGCGCAGCAGGGTGGGCGGAGCCTCCCACAACACACAATCCTACAAGCGCATCTACACACACAACGACAAGGGAGAAAAAACGTACATCGGACAAGTTGACTAGAGAACTAATGGCTTCATGCCAACATGAACAGAGTCTATTTTCTTATTATAGAAGAAGAGAGACAGATAAAGGAATAAGAAAGAAGAAACAGCATGTGCCTTTAATTCTTGCAATGAGAGAATCATGTATGTCAATCGAATGAAACACAAACGAGACGTCGACCAAATACACCAATAAGTGAGTGTACACTGAACTATTTCACTTCACAAACTCACATATGCATATTTGAATAAATTAAAACCGATACAAAATCAAATAACACAAGATTTTGAAAGAAATTTCGATTTTTTCTAAGCGAATCGACATGCGCGAGGCGAGAGCTTACACCACAATAGTGTCCGCAAGTCACTCTGAATGGCGTGAGGAGCTCAATGAAATGAAAGATTCAGCTTATATTATATTATAAACATAATAAAAACGTATTATAATATGAACCTAATCTGACTGCCAAACATTTAGGCACTTGCGTTCAAAATACAGGGTGTGGTGAAAAGTTCTTTTGCGTTCTTTCTTGAAGCGAGAGTGAAACAGACAGATAACGAAAGATGTCACACAATAGATAATAACATACATCATAATAAACCGAAACTGCTAACAGCATCACTCCAGAAAGTATATATTCCCTTTTAGTGTCATCCGAAGTTACCGGATAGATGCGTGATGCGACGCCGGGGACTTCACACCCCTGGGGTAGCAAGTGGCGTCTGCGGAGGCGGACTGTGATGAGGGAACGACTCATCTGGATGTCGATAGTGGATCTGGTGGCGAGTCGGTCGCCAATGCACCCCTTCGAGGAGCACTCAAATGGGCACGAGAGAAGAGCGAGTGAGTGCGAGAGAGAGAGAGAGAGAGTGAGAGAGAGAGAGAGAGAGGACGAGAGAGAGGAAAACGGGCGAGAAACAGTTCGCGAACCGACTGTCGTTTCAGGTGTACGCTCTGTGCCGCTGGCTGCGTCGGCGTGCGATGACGTCATCATAACGGCAACATCACATGCCGCGCACTGGCACTCATACATACGAGGCGGCGGCCCACTCTGTCATAGTGGGTCGTCGGTCGTGGAGTATGGGGCACTCTTGGTGTGAGAAGGGCGGGGGCAGTCGGTGTCACGAGGAGAGTTTGACTCGAATCTCGTCGCCACCCCGCCCCCTCCACCGAAAGCGCGTTCGAATCGTGAGCTGCCGGCTCGCGGAAGAGTCGAGTCAGGAGACGGGAACGTGAGACTGCGTTCTGTGAAGGCCCGCAAGGGAGCAGGGCGCACTCTACGAGACCCGGTTGTCGAACTACGGGTGAGTGGATAGGGGGAGAAGGGAAGAGAGAGGAGGGGAGAAGAGAAGAGAAGAAAGAGGAGGAGGAGAATCTCGAAATATCTATATCTTTCAGATTGACGTGGGGCGACGTGGACAGTGATCTTTGATGCGGTCACTGTCAGCCGGGAGCGGCTACATAAGCTGCGCCAATCGGAGAGAAACCATTTTGGTGTGAGTGAGAGAGAGAGAGAGAGAGAGAGAGAGAGAGGAGGAGAGAGAGGGGGGAGAGGGAGGGAGGGAGAGAGGGAGGGAGGGAGTGAGACTGATCTCGATACATTCGAAAACGATGGGAGCAGAGATGAAACTGAACAAGTGAGACGAGGGAGTGAACAAATGAGACGAGGGACACCCTCTCTCTCCTCAACACATCATGAAAACACAGTACTAGTGATGGGAATGATATCCAAACATATAAGAACTACGACAACACACTCATTGAACACCATACGCTCACAATACTTTATTCGGAGGCAGCTAGAGATACAAGGAGGGGAGAGGAGGGCCAGTAGATAGGTGTGGGCGCATCCATCTGACGCCCTCTCGCATGAGCAAGCCGCCTCCTCCCACTGTGGAGTAGAGAGGACAACTGAAATCAGCATGTGATACTTGTAGACGGATTGACGGATACACCACAACTGCCTAGGCAATAAGTCAACATGAATCGGTAACATTCGATGTCATTTGTTCACTGACCAGTGAACCGCACCCCTTTGCACGCTATGCGTCAATTACGCGTCGTGGTTTGACGAAAAAATGTTACCAACATATCGCCACGCTGACTATTCACTAGGCAAAGAGACCACATTCAACGACGCTTGAAAATCGAGAGTGCAGACGAGCTATGATCAATGAACGTCGTCGAAATAAGTGAACGCGCGCAGGACCGAGCTTGCAAAACAGCTCGCAAACTTAACAGCTCGCAAAACATGGAACATCAGAAATATTGATGACTACTAGGGAAGAAACTTGAATGTGTTTTAATTTTATTTTAATCTGGAGATGCCTGACCGTGGCTGGCCGGCGCCGGCTTCTCTCCAATCCAGTCGATCCCACTTTCCAACGGCTCCCAATTCGCCTCCGCTCCGCTCCGCGTTCTTCCCTCCTTCTCTTACCCACTCAACTACTGAACATGTCATGTGATGATCGAAGGCACACTGATACACTCACTTCTCATCGTTCGTCTCCCTTAACTGCTCGCTGCCCTCTCTCCGCCCGCATTCCATCGCACTCGCACTAAATGATAACCATTTGAAAACGCATAAGTGAAACAAACACAGAAACACACATTCTCAATACAGGGGGAGAGAGAATAGCTGAGGGCAAGGCATGTGTGAATTCGACTGCACCAACCATGATCCAATGTCTGGAGGAACGGACGATTGTTGAGTGTTGATGACTCGTCAACTGCGCACGCCCGACGAGAAGACGCAGCGTCGCAGGCGACCCTGCAATCGATAATCCTGATACCATCACATGCATTGGTCAACACAATGAATTCTACGCCAATCACCTGTGATGTGACGGAAAAGCGGGCTGCCGACTCTCGCGGTGCGACTGCCACGCCCGCCATACATTGCTCCCCTCTGTTCGCGCTCGCTCGCACTCAAACAATCGGCATATCATTTACAATATACAACAACGTTTACATTATAAAAAAAGACGACACAGAAACTATAGTAGCGTGACAAAACTGGAACCTGGAACGAGAGAGTGAGAGAATGTGAGGTGGAGAAAAGGTAGAGAATGAGTGATTTGCAGGTGTCTGGTTGTGCCGGGGGAGCGGGGATTCCGCCGGACACTCTCGTGGGGGAGAGACGCGGGGGGCGTCCACGCAGCCCCTTCTGGGTGCGTGGACAAACCTCGTGCGTGACACGACGCAGGCACTGGAGCGAAGCGAGTGAGTGCGAGATGGGGTCACAAGGCAACAGTACACTAACCGAGCGTCGTTTCAGATGCCCGCTCCGTGCCGCTGATCGCGCGGGCGTGCGATATCTTTGATCGCACGCTCTGCGCATTCAGGGCCCCTCACGCGCCGTGACGAACAGTTTGTCGTACGGTGTGGGGACGGGCACTCGGTGTAGAAGGGCGGGGCAGTCGATGGCGCGAGGCGAGCCTGGCTCCAATCGCCCATCACCCCCTCATCTACATCGGTGGGCGTTCAAGCCGTCGGCTGCCCACTCGCAAGAGTCGGCTAGACCGGCGGGAACGCAGGAATGCAATCTGACGAAGTCCCCCCAAAAAAAACAAGAAAAAAAAGAGGGGGGCAGGTTGCATTCCACAAGACCCAGCATTCGAACTACGGGTGAGTGGATAGGGGAAGGAGAAGAGGATGACGAAAGAGATGGAGAAGGAGGGAGAAGAGAAGAGTTGGAGGAGGGAATAGGGGGAGGAGAGGAGAGGAGAAGAGAAGAGAAGGGGGTGGAGAAAAGAACCGTATATGAAAGATAGCTTCTTTCAGCAAACGTGGGGCGACATGGACGTGATCCTTGAAGGGTCACTCAGCTGGGAGCGGCTAAGGAAGCTGCGCGAACGGAGCGAAACCGATTTGGTGTGAGTGTGAGAGAGAGAGAGAGGGGGGGGAGAGGAAGGAGAGAGAGAAAGGAAAGAGAGAGAGAGGGGGGAGGGTAAAAGGAGGGGGGAGTGGCGGAGATGAAACTTAACACGTGGGACGTTCTCATTCCTTTCCGTCTCAAAGCATACCGTGAAAACACAACACACGTGAGGAAAATGTTACCCAACCATATACAAGAACTACGCCAACACGCTCAGTACATGGGGGTGATCGGGATTTATGGTCACTGCTTATTGCGGGAGCGATGTTTTTAGTGTTGTCTTGTGGCGCAACAGTTCCGCCGCTGATTGATTCCCATACGCATCAATCGTTGGATGTTGACAAGTACAAGAGAAGGGAGAGGATACGAGAGGATAGAAAGGATACGCAAAAGGTGGATATGGGGGGTGTGGCTCACGTGTCGACGGAGAACGTTGAGCACCTCCTGCCACTCGCTCGCTGCACTCCGAAGTCCCTCGCACGGCACAGAGACCCGCCGGCACATCAAACCGCCGCTGAAAAGTGTTCGATCAATAGACATCCTCCCAAACATCATTCAGATTGCAGTGGCGAAGCTGATCACCTAGAGGTTGTGAAAGAGGGTTATCGCCTCCTATTCACTCCCCTCTCCCTCCTCCACCAGATCTGCGCGTCTCTCGTCTCTCTCACTCTCACTCGGCCAGTCGGAATCGATCGATCACTACTCCCGCCAATCTCCCCTTCTCGCAATACGAGCTGCACAAGGATGCAACTGCAACCAACTATCCAAAACGCCGTTTAATGTTCCGTCCTACCACCCCCCCCCCCACTCACTCGCACTTGCTATGCCTGTAGGAATGGTATTACGGAAACGCTCACTCGGAACCAGGAATCGTCGGCTCCCGTCTGTCCTGTCGCCCTCCCACTACTTTCCAGCACCGTGCACCGATCACGCAACACTCACTGAAACGTCTAGCTTTCGAGAGAACACATCAATCAGGAAGCTGTGATCAGTTGTGATCAGTGAATCAGTTGTACAGAACATCAATCAGGAAGCTGTGATCAGTTGTGATCAGTGAATCAGTTGTACGTTGCGCACCTCGACCGACCGTAGGTGGACGGCGAGCATTCCCCGATCCTCCTGTTCGGCGTCCGCCTTCTCTCGACGACGTCGGACTACAATATGAAACACATAAACTGGAGAATGGAGCGTGTGCGTGACTCGCCTGTAGTCAGTGAGACAGTGTGCACGCCCCTACACTCACTCCTCTCGCCCGCCCACTTGCGCCCCTCGCTATGCCCGCATTCTCCCACCCTGAAATTACAACAATACATAATCAATCAATCAATCAATCAATCAAATGTTTTTGACAATATGAATGGAACAGAAGCTGGATAGAGGTATGTAGTAAGCGCAAACATACTAGTTCAACTCGATTCTCCGCAAACGGACAGGCACAAGCAGAAGTAGTTAGGCGCAAAGCATTGCTCACCTGTCGTTGGAGTAGGGGTCGTTGGTGTTGTCCGCCTTGATGCAGGCTGTAGACACTGGGCAGACGACGCTCCCTCTTCACTCATCTCCTCCAGCCACATCAGCGCAGCTCCCCTGTCCCAATCAACACTCGCACTGAAAAATGACAATATACTATTTACATTCAGAATATGTGCACTTGTGTATTCAAACGGAACACATCCACATTCAGTCTTCTGTTTTCGTCGCTTACCGCTGGGCGTTGCTGGGCGCAGTCTCCCCTCCGCGCTCCCTCTCTCAATGTCGGTGGTGGCCTGACCGCGTCGCACCCGCGTCGCCCACTCACTACTCCAGCAGCCACCACAACCTGCATATGCAAAACTATTTTTATTGTTCTAATCGATGCAGTTACAACGCCCGCTTCCGCCACTCACGCAGTTGTGGCGCGAATTGGCCTCAATGCTTTCACCTCTCACCAACCAAGACGACTCACGTGGAACAACGAGTATGATGTATTCACATGTGTATGATATGTATAAGTGTGACACAGCCCAGTCGCTAATACTATACAAGTGTGAACGCCTTAGTAATTCGAAAATATGCACGTGTACGAAAGTGAATGTGATGAAGTGTATGTGCGCAGAATGAATGAGCGCATGCACTAGTAAAGCGTCATGGCATGAGGCGAAGCGTCGAAGCAAGAGGCACTACGGCCGTCGGCCGACCCCGACAGACTCGTTCAAATTGCTATGAACAATGGAAAAGAGAAAAGTGGAAATAACGCACTCGCACGCGCTCCTCTTTCGCCACAGACTTTTCGCGCATAACATTTACAACCGGGCTACGCTCGGCGTTCTTCCGCCCGATGCTTGGATACTTCTACCCGGGGGCCGCGCCAACGGGACTCTCCCAAGGAGCGGACCATTCTCGTGGCCTCACCAAGTGACGTCATCCGATCGGCGCCACAGCCCCACAGCTCGTCTCAAACCATGCATCTCCCGTCTTGCGTCTGCCGCCGGTCGACGCAGTAGACAACGCTAAATTGATCACATTATCATCGACAAGTACATCAGGCATCACAACAAAATTACAAAAAACAACTCATTAATGCAAAAAGAACATTCGAAATGGGAAGTCAAGTACACGAAACACAATGCAAAAGTAGTTACTAGGATACTATAAAGGTTGTTAGGGAAGAGTGAAAGACAAGATTGCAATAGCTCACCTCAATGTGACTCGACGAACTGCTTCGGGTGCGAGCTGAACGTGCGAGTGACGGGCGGACGAAGCGCGAAAAACTGCAATCTGCAATCTGCACCTAACACACCATTTATTACTATACTTACAAGGGCAAATATAATATATCGTGACGGACACATTCGAAATGGGAAGTCAAGTACACACGGGAAATACAAAAGTAATAATAGATGTGATTATCGATTGCTCACCGTCTCCTCCAGGGTATGCGTGGATCGAGCCGCCGTCGTTCCTCCTTTGCCACTTGTTTCTTCTCGCTCTCGTCAACCTCCGCCAGTACCCTGCAATCAATAGAATAGATACACAATCTTTAATCCATCAATCCGTACAATCCACACACTTCACGAAATTTCATACGTATATTTGCATGCATGAAAAAAGTCTAATCACACACTGAAAATGTAGTTGTTTTTTTTCGAATCGAGTCGCGTGCACGAGGCGAGGCGCGAGCTTACATCACACTAGTGTCCGCAATTCACCCCAGAATTCAATAAAACTAACATATACACATAGCACAGAATGAAGAGTGTAGTGAAAGAAACGGGAGTGAAACGGGAGAAATATACACTGACTTATCAGCGTCATCCAAATGATATAACCGCTGTTTCAGTGTGGTACTCGGCTACGACCACTCGGTCTCTGCTGACTGCGTCTGCGACACATCGGTCGTAGGCGGCACCAGTCAGCACCACTTGATGTGAGAGGGTGGGGCAGTCGGTGGTGTGACGAGAGTGTTGCACTCGAGTCGCCCCACCACCCCGCCTCCTCCATCAAAGGGCGTTCGAACCGTCGACTCGCGGCTGAGGACAGCTGCGAGGGGCGACTGCGAACGCGGGAGTGGGTCTGTTAAGGCCCATAAGGGGACAGACCAGACACACTCCACAAGACTCGGAGGTCGAACTACAAGTGAGTGGATAGGGAGGGAGGGAGGGAGAGAGAGAAGGGAAGGACATAAGGGAGGGGAGCAAAGAGGAGAAGGGGATAAGAGGAAGGGGGTAAGAAAGGACGTGAAGCGGTGGAGATTCTTGTAGATAAAGATAGCTCTTTTCAGTGATGTGGGGCGACACGGACGACTACTCTTGCAACTCTTGCAAGTGGTCGCCGTTTTCCGGGAGAGGACACGGAGTAATTCCGTCTTGGTGTGAGTGGAGAGAGAGAGAGAAAGAGAAAGAGAGAGAGAGCGAAAGAGAGAGAGAGAGAGAGAGAGAGAGGAGAGAGAGAGGAGAGAGAGACGCTGCCCTCTCACTCCCGCTGCCTAGTAGAGAGACAACTGAAATTCTTTTGTAAAAAAACGATACAAATAAATAGAAATAATGTAGTTTGACATAATTCAAAAGAGAGAAAGGGAAGAGATGAAGATAGCAGAGAGAATGAGTTATTTGCAGGTGTCAAGATGTGCCGGGGGAGTGGGGACTCCGCCGGCTCACCCTCTCGTGGGAGAGAGGCGCGATGGTCCGTCCACGCAGCCTCGTCTGGCTACGCGGACAAACCATCGCAAAGACACGCTGAAGGCACAGGAGTGGAGGAAGTGAGTGCGAGATGGGATCAGAAGAGAACAGTCGACTAACCGACCGTCGTTTCAGATTGAGATGCCCGCCTGTGTCGCTGGTTGCGCGGGCGTGCGATACTTTGTCGCATGCCTCGCAATCGGTCACATCCCCGGCGAGGGACGGGGCAGTCGGTGGTGCGAGGAGAGTCTGACTCGAGTCGCTCCGCCACCCCGTCCGATGAACCGGAAGGCGTTCATGCCGTCGAATAGATCGACGGCAACGCAGGAGTGTACAAGAAACTACACTCCACAGGACTCGGCCGTCGTCCTACGGGTGAGTGGAGAAAGAGGCAAAGAGGGGAAGATATGAGAGAAAATATGAGAGAGGAATAGATTTTCGTCGAAGATTTCTTCGACTTGGTTGACCCCATCCCACACACATCAAACTTTGGATGTCGACAAATACAAGAGAAGGGAGAGGATATGCAAGCAGTGGATATGATGGTGTGACTCACAAGTCGTCGGAGAACGTTGAGCCCCTCCTGCCACTCGCTCGATCTACTCCGACTTGCCTCGCACGGAATAGAGACGCGCCGGCACAGCAAACCACCGCTAAAGTGGTCGATCAATATATAAACATGATTCAGATTGTAGTGACAAATTTGATCACCTCGACATGGTCAGAGGAGCGGCGAATCATACTTGGTTGGACGATGGCGGATGGTGAGAGGAGAGGGAGGGCGATCACTTCCTATCCACTCCTCTCTCTCACTCTCGCCCGGCCAGTCGCATTGCTAAATGAATCGATCGATCACTACTCCCGCACTACTCCCCTTCTTGCAATAGGAGCTGCACAGGGATGGAACTGCAACGGACTCTGTCCAGAACAACAACCACTCCGGCGTTTGCAGTTCCGTCCTACTACCACCCCCACTGCCCCACTCACCTCCACTCGATGTGTACCCGCCCGCTTCCGTCTCAGTCGGAGTGGTGTCGCGAGGGCGCTCACTCGGACCGGCCTGCCAATCCTCCCCTCTTCTACCACTTCTCTCCAGGCTCCAGTCGCCCCGATCACGCAACTGAAACGCACAGCTCTGACTTTAGAGACACATACAGAACATCAATTAGTAAGCTGTGATCATGTTGAATGTGATCAGTGATCAGAGTCAGTTGAACGTTGCGCACCTCCAACGAGCATCGGCGGACGGCGGCCACTCCTCGATTCTCCTGTAGCCTCCTCTCGTCGGCGTCGGACTACAATATGCAACATATAAACAGAAGAATGGAGCGTGTGCGCGACTTGCCTGTATTCAGAAAGACAACGCACTCGTCCCTCCTGCCCACTTGCGCCGCTCGCTATGTCCGCGTTTTCTCACCCTGAAATTACAAGCTGTTCAACTCGACTCTCCACAAAAAGGTCAACTAGAAGCAGAATTAGCTACGTGCTACGTGTGAAGCATTGTTTACCCGTGGTTGGAGGAGTGGTTGTTGTCGCGATCTTCGATGCTGGCTGCAGCGAGCAGACGGCGCCTCCCCTCTTTCTCCCTCTCATCAACCCTTCGTGCCTGTCCCCGTCTCGACTCGCTCTATACAATGCCAATTTACAATCAGAAGATGTGTGCATGTGTATTCGAACAGAACACTGAACTCACCAGCCTTCGAGGTGCGGCTAGAGTTCTTCTCTGTCGCTCACCTGTTTGGCGTTGCTGGGCGCAGTCCCCTCTCTCTCTCTCCGTTCTCTCGGCCGCGTCGCCTGACCGCGCCGCACCCGCGCCGCCCACCCACTACTCCAACCAGCGACCACCACCTGCAGCATTCATATAGTACACGACTGTTTTCATTGCTCAACTCGACTCGATTCAGTAACATCCCGCTTCCGCCACTCACACAATTGTGTCGCGAACCGGCGACTGTCCCGAGAAGATCTGCATGTGGCCGTTGCAGCACACACATGGGCGAGCCAGTGTCCCACCGGCAGCAATACGCTGGTTAGCAATGATAGAACACCCCACAAACCGTTTGCGAAGCTAGTCCAACGAGTACGACGTGTCGGGAATGGAAAAGGAAGACGGGGTCGATGCGGGAGCCCTCCGTTCACGATCATCGCCCACCTGCAACACGGATTCGGATAGGTGAACAGTGAAGGGAGGACGAGGGGACAGACCTTGTAGACGGCGGCACAGCATTCACTGATCGTGTATCCTCCTCGACGTCCATCTCCTCCTCATCTCAGCTATCACCTCCCTAGGCGGACGCTCGAACCGCGCGGCAACCCGAGCGCTGACACGAAACTTCTCACCCGCTCTCTCATTCTCCCCTTCACCCTTCACTCACATTCACGAGCGCGCATCCAACAGCCTGGCTCATATCAGCCAGGTGGCGAAGGAGCTTCTTGGAGCTTCTGGGCGCATTGTCGTGTGAGTGTTGTCTCCGAGGTGGTGCACGCTCTGCCTCTGCATGCGACGCCATCCAACAATCTAAGCGACACGTCACAGCCTGCAACATCCAACATGTATGTAGGATGGAGAGAGGGGAAGAGCGACTCACTGCGTTCCGCCCGGCGCGGGGCACATCCATCCACCCAGCTTGACATCGACGACACACTTCTCTCACACCGTCACGAGCACGGCACAGCGCCTATAATCATGTAATCATGTTATCTTCCAACACTTTTTCGTTCCACTGCCGCGGCGACAACCACGCTCGCCCACCTACAAATAACGCCATCAAGAAGTTTTAAAAATACACGTATACATAACTTTATAATTCCTCACTCACCTGTGGTTGAAGGGAACTTTTCCGGGAAGCGAAAGGGCGAGTACTGAAACCTCACTCATGAAATGGTGAAGTAATAAGGAATGAGTATTGATATTTGATTGGCTAAACATGCTGACCGGCGGTGGCAAGGATGTGCTGCCGTAGGCGAAGGGAGCGGGGGTGTGTCCACTGGTCCACTGCCTCTTCTCCTGCTCACATGTCCAGGCCCTCCTCCTTCGCTCTGCCTCCTCCTTCGTCAACGCCTCCGCCTGCCCTCTCTCCGCAACCCGCCCATTCGAACTAAAATGACAATGTGAACAATACGCAAGTATAATACGTATATGATAATTGATAATGTTTTCGGAATATGGAAACACAACGATGAGAGAAGTGAGAGTCGCGCACGCGCTGGCCGTCTGCGTCTCCTCATTCGCCACAGTCTTTTCACGCTAGGAGTAGCACACGAACCACATTGCTTGCGTTGTATATGTTGAGATGTTGACAGCAACAATGGAGTCAGTGCACTAGTCGTTTATGCGTGAGCGTGGCTCACCTGTTGACGTAGTCGGAGAGTCGTGTTGCTTCACCCGAAAGCCGTCCTAGCTCTTTCAGATGGGAGACGAAGGGGTGGCAAACGAGAACTTAAAAGTGATAATCAACGGACTATGGAATCATTAACATCAATCAAAATCTAGTAAAATGATGTTTGACAACCTAGATATTGTGCGACAAACAGTGATATGCTGTGCAGTACCGCGTATTGCTATAGCGAGTGGTTCGGACGTGGTTGAATGATTGAGCGGCTTGTGTGTGTAGCGTGCATATCGCTCAGCTCACCCATAGGGGAAGAGGCTGGGTGCAGAGACCGAGTGCGCATCCGGCGGAGAGCGCTCTCCCCGTACTCCAGCTCTCTCTCATCCACGCACCGCCCGCCGCCACGTCTCTTCAGCTTCCACTAAGCATGTCTCGCGCTGAATAATATCAATGTACAAAGAGAAACACATGACACACGTTAAATCAGACGCGGGCAAATCACAAACACATTCACAAATAGTCGTGTGTCGTGTGTTTGACCTGTGGTATGCTGACCTGTGCTCATCGCTTCCATAGCCACTGCTCCTCCTTCCCAGGCACAGTGCGCGGCTCGCTCCCCATTCGTCGGCTCTCTCTTTGCCGATCGTCCACTAAAATAAACAGTATCACACAATCACAAACTAATAGTTGATTAAACACAAATGAACATTTAACGTATTGCTGACACATGAGTGGGCGACCGCTAAAGCAAGTGGGGCGAGTTCACATTCACAAGTGAATTATTATTAGGAAATTACCAATTTCTACGATGTACTATGTACTATGTATGCGCAACTGAAACAACAACAGCTATTTTAACGCCGAAAAGCGTTGCTGCGAATCGCGAGTATAATCATAATCATAGCAGGTACTGCGACAAAAATTGAACATCACTCGTGAACAGGTAGCAACCAAGTATTAGAACTGAACAAACTAAACACAAAGTAGAACACAGGGGAGGGGGAGTAGGGAAGGGGAGTTGAGAGATGAGAGAGAGAGAGAGAGAGAGAGATGAGATGCTTTTTTAGGAAGCGACGAGATTCGACAGCGCGGCGAGTTGCTGCGACTGGACAAAGGACGACACGATCAACATCGACAAGAAACGCGACTACACCGGATCATAGTAGGTCCTCTATGGGGACCTTCCAAGTTATGTTAGTGTTAGTCACCACTATTACGAAATATCCATTTAAATTTTGAAAAGGGTAACTGTTTCTTCACCGGATCAGGTAGTCACCCCCCCCCCCCTCCAATTCAATTCAATCAAATCTATAAGTCTGCTCCGATTCGCAGCCATGTGTATGGCGCGAGTAGGTATTGACGAGTTTGATGGGCAGGCTCGGGGTGTGCTGCGGCGGCGCCGCCACTCTCTCTTCTCGGCCCCTCCCTCCGTGTCTAGGCCCTGGCTCTTTCGCACCCTGATGCGAGTTGCGTTAGATGCAAGTACGGATCCCGTCGCTCAAGCACAGGAATCTCGTGAAATTTAACGTAGGCTAGACGTACTGAAGCGAGTGCGGCTACTTGTACTCGTTTCAAGTTGAACGAGTTTTGTCTGGTGTCCGGGTGGTTTCTATCTTGGGATACCCCGCATTTCACCGCGGTTCCTGAGTTTATGAAGGGCACGTGCAGATCCGTGTTCTATTTTGCACAGAAGAGGTGAATCGGTGGGTTGCACGTCGGCGGCAAGTATATGGGATGACGTACTGTATTCATCTGGTTTTCTTTGCTTAGTTTGGTCTATCGCAAAAAAATGTACAACACTTATAAATCGCTTAATTCTTAGGATAACTCAATGGGCTGGGATCACACTTTTGACGAGTTTCACTTTCTTTGGGGTTTATCTTAGTGGAGGCTTGGTTTGCGCTACCAGAGCGGGAATGTAGAATGCATTTGTACATATTGACCACGCGAGCGCATAATATACTCTTTGTTTCACGTGTGTCGTGTCTTTGTTGGTGAGAGGTGAAAGCAATGAGGCATGTGACGTGAGGTGAAAGTCGTTTTGTATAATGTGTGTGAGGTGAAAGTATGTTCATGTAAGTTTGAATGCAACTAAAGACACGACACAACGTAGAGCAGAGAGTATATGCTCAACCCAAGATGTTTGTTCTTTTTGGAACAATGCCAATTGGCACATTGTATAGCTAACATTGCGTATTCATGCGTGCTACATTCCCGCACTACCAGCACAAGCCAAGTTACAGAACTCTTTTTAAAATAATATTTTATAATAAAAACTACGTCTCTTGTGTTGTACATTTTTCGCGGCAGTTCAAGCTAAGTAGAGAAAATCAGTTGAAAGCAATGCGCCGTCACGTATATTAGCCATCGGGGGCCATTCAACGATTCATTTCCTCTGTGCATGTAGAATATGGTTTTGTACGTGGCTGACATGAACTAGGGAACCGCGGAGAGATGTGGGGTATCCCAAAATAGAAGCGACCTGGACACAGGGCTGAACGCGTACAGCTCGGAGTGTGTATATGTAGCCGTCATTCGCCGTTTTCAGTCCGTTTAGCCTACGTTCGATTTTGCGAGGTGTTTGAGTGGCGGGAAATGTATAGACTGGGTGGGTCTCATGTTGCAGCTGGGCGATTCGGGTCGGGATTGCGTAGGTGGTTTGGGTTCGTTCTCGCTGTGGTTTGGCGATGGATAGCGCGTCGGCGGGGGCCGAGTGAGGGTGGCAAGCGCGACCGAAGCGCATTCTGCGGAAATACTTTCTATTACCACCCCTTCCTTTAGCTTACAATTACTAATACAAATGAAATATGATGATTGGTCATTGCCCCTGGGGGCAATTGACATGTGATGAGCGATTATAACGATAAGGTACTGATCCGGTTGAAGTACAGTTAACTTTTTCATCCCAACAATTCGGCCACATACATACATTATGCACAACAATGAATTCTTGTGATTCTTGTGATCCTGTTATACCCATGTTATACCACATGTCCAAGAAGTTGTGAGCCGATTTGTTATGAATAATAAAGCTATAATAATAATAATTGTTTTATCGACCAGGGCAATTATTTCATTTACTGTATTTTATTTACTGTTTACTGTTCACCTGGGTGATGGTAGCTGAGAATGTTTGAATATCCCACCTATACAGGCTACCTACTCATTCTTCAAAACACGAGGAGATAAAACTCGGTCGCCACTTACGCGATCCTACATTCGCTCAGTACTGAGCGAATGTAGAATAGTATACTAGTACGCTAGTATACTAGCGCGACATTGCTGGGCGAGAATGTGTGCACTAAACGATGTTTGAATAGAACTACAATCAGTAATTTGTGAGATGGAAGTGGAAGGAAAGAAGCCAAAAGCACCAGCCGTCGATTACAGGAGAAGGAGAGAGGCAGCAGTGCGCTGCATCGTTACAAAAAAAAACCCTTCGGAGAAACAGCACTGCAGCACAACCGGTGGTCAACCAGAGAATTTGTTAGTGACAGCACCTTCTCCGCACATAACACGTCACCACCGATTCACCATTCTACAACAATTCGTGCGTGTGGGTTGCACGCCATCATACGATTGTGAGTGAAAACATGTTCAATGAGCGCATCGAAAAAGACGCGAAGAAGAAAGGGTAACTAGTGTTTGCGCTGCGCGGTTGTGGCAAGGCGAGGCGAGCCACGAGAGCGAGTCACGTGAAATCCCCAACACGTGAGAACACTTTTTCGATTACAAATTACGATTATTACGACAAATTTTACGACAAATTACGATCAAATTCGATTACGATTATATTACGCCATTAGAAAAGAAAACACATCAAGTAACGTCAAGAAGAAAGATGTCGAAAAGAAGAATACGACGAGCATCTGGTCTGACGATGAATCATCTGCTGTTGTGTGAATAGCTGTAAGTGTCACTAACACTAACCCTACACACAACAGCGCTTGCAGGATTTTTATTTATTTATAAAGAGAGAGAGAGAGAGGAGGTAGAGAAAGAAAGAGAGAGAGAATGAGAGGGAGGGAGAGAGAGGGAGAAAGAAAGAAAGGTGGCGCACTTTCTGGTTGCGAGTTTAGGAACCAAACCTTAGTCGATGTCGGTTGTAGTAGAGCCGCATTGACAACACACTGTCCCTGACACACAAAAAAAAACTAGAATATCACGCTACACATATGTGTATTATATATCAATTTCACAATGACAAAGACTGGCGCGCCTCTTTCTCTCTGAAGTGATATTGGGTGGGTGCGGCAGCAGAGAGCGACGCGGGGTGAGCGGTATTGAGATAGGATAGGACAGAGGGGACAAGCTGGATGCCAGTCAACTCTCCTCCTCCCACCCACATCCCACCGCGCGCCCATTCTGTTCTAGGCTTCCCCGCATCAACGTCTATTGCCTAATACGGTATTCTACCGTAACCCATTACGTCTTACTGTAATACTACCGTAACCATACATCTCTGTACCGATACACCGAGAGGATGGAGACGCACAGTCGGAAGGACTCTGGCAAGAAGGACGGGAGAGTGTGAGTAATAGTGATTGGTGAATAAGGTGAGAAAGTGATAGTGAACGGTGAGAATGAAATTATAGTTGTAATCTTAAAACGCCCACTGTGATAGTTCTATGCTTCCCGGCATGTACGCCTTCTACCGTAACCCATTACGCCTTACTGTAATATTACGGTCACCAGTTCACCAGTAACCATACATCCATACTGATACACCCGGATCGGCCCATCAAAATTCACTGACGAACCGATCGAATCAATAAAACACATGTAATCATAACATCATTCATCTCAAAAAAATGTGGCGAGGTAACACGCCTACAACTACAGCAAGACATCAACGGAACGGCATATCAAGATAAACAACATGTAATATGTTCTACAAACTATAAGCTACTTTTCACTGTATGTCTCACTGTATTACGTCCTTATAAACACAGAGGAAGTTGTGGTTGAATAGTACCCAAATATTACACAAGAACAGTGAGACCGGGAATCATCGACAGAGAATCTCTATAGACCTGGAGTTGAATGTTGTAGTAGTACGCGTTAACGGAGACCTGGTGATGGTCAGACGAACGAGAGGATGCAGAGATGTCATCTCCTCGCCATTCGCCACACCTACAATCAATATTTAGAAAGAATACTGAAAATGCGGCATGCACATAACTCACGGATTTCTTGGATTTCGCTACATGATAGTGACAAATGGATCGACCGGGAGCAAGTATGCAAAAGGACGCGAGAAGTTCGAGAACGTTCGACGGTAGACGCAAGGTGGTCCATAAGGCTCACGCGTTCAAGGATGGATCAAGGCCGCATACTCTATATCAAATAAGAAGACGGATGTCTGGAGACGTGACTGGATTCCTCTCTCCGCATATGCTGTAATGTCAACAGTGTCTGGAGAAAGTAAAGCCCCGCAAATCGAATACGAACAGTTCCAAGCCGTAGCTGTACTACTTCATTGTTCGATTTGTGTGTATGTCATACCAACTTATGAATAAACTATTCTATCTCTCCCGCACCGTCAGAAGCAGCAGGGGACGCGTGGCGGGCGTGGCCTGTGTCCAGTAGTATCCCTGGTTGGCGAGGTGCTGCATGTGCTGCATCCACTGCACCTGCTGCTGGCTCCACTCTCACGTCGCCCCTCCCCCGCCCATCCCGCTTGCCGACTGCTCTGGCGACGACGACGAGGTGCGACGGCCAGAAGGCGTCGGTGTCGCCAACATCACACACGAACCCTGAGAGAAATTACGATAACCGCAGTGAAATGATGATTTTTAATGACTACATCGACCACGCACCGGCTTCTTGGCGAGCTGCGGAGGCAGGGTGTTGGGTGTAGAAGGAGCCGTCCGCATACGCATAGCGGCCGACCGGCAACGCCTGCATCTGCTTCTGAATAGCCACCGCCTGCTGCTGCTGCAGTTGCTCAAACACTACGAATAAACACAATAACATTTGTGTAACATTCCAACGCATTGTATATTAATTGAAGTTTAAGTATAGTATATTTTGGAATGACTTAACCACCGCACCTGTATCTGTTATGGGAACAATTGCGTGAGGGATGGCGGATGGCTCGGCGGGGACGCGCGGATCCGACGGGCGGGCAGAGCTGCTGCTGCCGCCGCTCGCAGTCCAACACACAGTCGTCGTCGTCGACACGACTTGCAGCGCATGCGTCTGACCGCCGGCGACACAAGTCAGCGACGGCATCCTGCCACACCAGTACGCAGCCTGCACAAGCACATACATCATGTCATTGTTGTGACAATCATACAACTAATAGTACAACTCATATTCCCAATTGCCTGCTCTATGCTCCCACTTCCCCACCGGTGCCGGCTGGTCATCGGGCTCTCCAATGAGCGCAATCGAGGCTGGCTCGTCTCGCGGGGGACTGCTTGGCCTCCACCGGCAGGTATGACGATCTCATCACGCGACGCGTTTGGACTGAAACATACACATAGCATGCGACTATCATATTGGAGAAAGGAACTCACCGTCAATACCAAAACAATACCAAAACACGCCAATAACAAACACGGCGATTCACAACTCAAGAAAATCGCTAGCTCAAATCAGCCGCGACGGGCGTAGCCCTGCCCACTAAATCAACAAGAATTCATGAATTATGATAATTATAGAATCGAAGCAAGAACACAATATGAGAACGGAAGAGCCATTAACAAACGAAGTCAGGTCGGAAGGTGCGGAACTATCACGTAGGTAGAATGATAGAATGAGTGTGAACTATTTAATGAATATGTACGTACATTTGTAACTACTAGTAATGAATTGGAATCAATAAACAATCGATGACAACCAATAAACAAACATTGCAATGACGAAAGCAAAACGAATGGGCGGAGCCATATACTGGCAATACGACCACAGTTGACCGTGAATATTTGTTAACAGGAATTCGTATTATTGAAATCATATCTGATTGCAATGGATGGTCCCGAATCAACAACATTCAATTCATGATCGTAACCATCCGGAAAAAATAAAACACGTCCAGGATACGATCTAATAGCTTGTAAAGAGAAAGAGAGAGAGAGAGAGAGAGAGAGAGAGAGAGAGAGAGAGAGGAGAGAGAGAGAGGGAGAGAGAGAGAGAAAGGGGATACTGACTGATGGGGGTATGAATGGCAGGATGGGTGGGTGGTGTTGCCGACTGGCAGCGAGCAGTTCGGATAGGGACATGGATGAGAGGGCTGTATGAGTGAGTGATTGTGAGAGTGCGGCGAGTCTCGCACGCACCACCCACTCGCTGGTGCGGCTGCTACTTGCGGCGCTGCAGCACGTGCAACAACGAGTGCGTGTGTCGACTGGCTCAAGTGAGCGACGACAAGTGAGGAGAGAGAGAGAGAGAGAGAGAGAGAGAGGGAGAGAGAGAGAGAAAGGGGGATACTGACTGATGGGGGTATCAATGGCAGGATGGATGGGTGGTGTTGCCGACTGGCAGCGAGCAGTTCGGATAGGGACATGGATGAGATGGCTGTATGAGTGAGTGATTGTGAGAGTGCGGCGAGTCTCGCACGCACCACCCACTCGCTGGTGCGGCTGCTACTTGCGGCGCTGCAGCACGTGCAACAACGAGTGCGTGTGTCGACTGGCTCAAGTGAGCGACGACAAGTGAGGAGAGAGAGAGAGAGAGAGAGAGAGAGAGAGAGGGAGAGAGAGAGAGAAAGGGGGATACTGACTGATGGGGGTATCAATGGCAGGATGGATGGGTGGTGTTGCCGACTGGCAGCGAGCAGTTTGGATAGGGACATGGATGAGAGGGCTGTTTGAGTGAGTGATTGTGAGAGTGCGGCGAGTCTTGCACGCACCACCCACTCGCTGGTGCGGCTGCTACTTGCGGCGCTGCAGCACGTGCAACAACGAGTGCGTGTCTCGACTGGCTCAAGTGAGCGACGACAAGTGAGGAGAGAGAGAGAGAGAGAGAGAGAGAGAGAGAGAGAGGGGAGGGCATGAATGGCAGGATGGATGGGTGGTGTTGCCGACTGGCAGCGAGCAGTTCGGATAGGGACATGGATGAGAGGGCTGTATGAGTGAGTGATTGTGAGAGTGCGGCGAGTCTCGCACGCACCACCCACTCGCTGGTGCGGCTGCTACTTGCGGCGCTGCAGCACGTGCAACAACGAGTGCGTGTCTCGACTGGCTCAAGTGAGCGACGACAAGTGAAGAGAGAGAGAGAGAGAGAGAGAGAGAGGGAGAGAGAGAGAGAAAGGGGGATACTGACTGATGGGGGTATCAATGGCAGGATGGGTGGGTGGTGTTGCCGACTGGTAGCGAGCAGTTCGGATAGGGACATGGATGAGAGGGCTGTATGAGTGAGTGATTGTGAGAGTGCGGCGAGTCTCGCACGCACCACCCACTCGCTGGTGCGGCTGCTACTTGCGGCGCTGCAGCACGTGCAACAACGAGTGCGTGTCTCGACTGGCTCAAGTGAGCGACGACAAGTGAGGAGAGAGAGAGAGAGAGAGAGAGAGAGAGAGAGAGAGGAGGGGAGGGCATGAATGGCAGGATGGATGGGTGGTGTTGCCGACTGGCAGCGAGCAGTTCGGATAGGGACATGGATGAGAGGGCTGTATGAGTGAGTGATTGTGAGAGTGCGGCGAGTCTCGCACGCACCACCCACTCGCTGGTGCGGCTGCTACTTGCGGCGCTGCAGCACGTGCAACAACGAGTGCGTGTCTCGACTGGCTCAAGTGAGCGACGACAAGTGAAGAGAGAGAGAGAGAGAGAGAGAGAGAGAGAGAGAGAGATAGATAGAGAGAGAGAGAGAGAAAGGGGGATACTGACTGACCACTAAGCTATGAGACCATGTCCACGCGCTCTCAGAAGTCGGCAATGAGGATGAGCTTATTTTTCTTTAACATGGGAGACGCGTTGCGTGTGCGTTGCGTGCGTCCGCCGTCACGAAAACCCGTGAACGCGCGCCGGGCCGTGACATAGGTGTTCGAGCGACCAAAATACTACATACTCGTGAATAAATAGAATATAGGGATTAGATATAAGAAAAAATAAAAACAAATCAACGCTAAGAAGAAAGAAGTCGAAAACAGAAACGACGAGCGTCTGATACGGCGATGAGTCATCTGTTGTTGTGTGAATCCCTGCAAGTGTCACTAGCACTAACCACACACACAACAACGCTTGCAATATATATTTTTTTAAATACTTCCTGCAAATGAGATAGAGAGAGAGCGAGAGAGCAAGAGAGAGAGAAAGAAAGAGAGAGTGAGAGAGATTCAGGCGGCGCACTTTCTGGTTGCGAGTTCAAGTACCAAACCAAGGGTACCAAACATAATCAATAAATCAATAATGGAACAACACAAGCATTCATGTATGCTCACCTGAACGTGCGGCGCCACCACAGTGAGTGGATGAAGGAGGGCTCCTTGTAGAGTATCATTGACGGTACCACCAGTCAGCCCCGTCGTGCTGAGTCCGCTCTGAGAAAGTAACTGAATGGTCCATAAAAAGTTAGTATCATTAGTATCCATACCTCGGGAGTGATAGGAGGAGACAGAGGAGAATACGCGCTGCGATCTAGATTCGATTCGAAGTTGGGCACGTAGTCAAACTGAAATGAATGTGAATGCATTCCTGTAGAAATAATTGTGAATAAACTCACTTCAGCGTCTAACAGCTCCTGGACCTCTCGGTCGGCGTATCTCTCCAGCCTCTCTTCCTCTTGTCCTCTCTCCTTTGCTTTTGCTTCTTCGAGCATTCGCTTCTCTTCTTTGGTCACAATCACGTCCGCATACTGCAACCGATACTTTCATTTAACAAATGCAAGTTAACAAATAACTACGAATAGAGGTTCAAAAAATATTACCTTCTTAGGTCGTGTTCTTATTCTGCTGCTTCTTCTCGGTGCTTCTGCGGGCATCCTAAAGCAGCATTAGTTCAACTATAATTTAATCGTATAACTATCACAGTGCAGCCGAACGCGCAATGAATTGGAAAATACATGAATACTTTCAATAAATAATATTTAATACAAAGTAATAAACTTAAGACACAACGAGAAATATGGTTACAAACAGCCAATTTGATCTTGTGTATACACAATGCACCAAACTGCACAGTTTATAAAACCATCGGTGAATGTATGATCACACGGTTTGTCCATCCATATTTTCTGAAATCACACCGTTTGTCCATCCATTTGTCACTGTCCATTCACACAGTTTGTCCGCAATAGCCATTCCATTTTGCCGCATCGCACAGATTGTCCATGTCGTTTTTAAGAGTCTCTAGATCACTCACACAGTGGGTCCGGAAGGGCCAACCACACTGTCGATGTCGGTTGTCGTAGAACCACACTGACGACACACTGACACATACCCCATTGCGCTAGAATATGATTATACAAATACGTATATTAAATATTGCGCGCATCTCTCTCTCTCTCTCTCTCTCTCTCTCGCTCTTTCTTTCTCTCTCTCTCTCTCTCTCTCTCTCTCTCTCTCTCTCTCTGTCGCTCACTCTCGCCGGTCCAATGAACAAATGAGCGTGGCACAATCTCCGAGATGTGCAATTACCTTTCCCTTCATGTTTTTGGGTGCGGCAGCAGAGACGAAGCGAGGCTCTGTATTCACAGATATAGAAGAGGACAGAGGAGGCAGGCTACCAGTCGACTCGCCTCCTCCCATCTCACTCCCACCCGACCGCGCCCGCTGTGATAGATCGAGGCTTCCCGGCATGGACGTCCATTGCTTATTACGGTATTCTACCGTAACCTATTACGCTTTTCTAAAATGCTACAGATACCAATCAAGAATCATACGTATACCAAAACCATCACTATTCGATGATTCAACATTCAATGTTGTTTTCATGCAATAAACGTTTTTGATTATATTGGAATGTGTTTTGGAATGGGATACGAATGCAAAAGCGAGGGGGCGGGGCTGGGAGGAGAAATGAAAGTGGGCGTGGCCTGTGATGTGTGCTTGATCCGCGCGAGTGGCGAGCGACTCGCAACTCGCACGCGAGTCAACAGCGGGTCAGATCGGATCATTGCACTGGCAGTCGTACTCATAAAGAGTGATCAAATGAATGCTAGTTTCTCACTACTCCCTTTCTAAAGCAATATTTTGTCTGCTCTTCCAGTCTCCCTTTCCCTCTCCCTCCCCCCCCCCCCTCTCTCTCTCTCTCTCTCTCCGCCCGCGCCCTCCCGGACTCTGTCCTCGGTCCAGCATCCCCTCTTTTGGAGCGCGCAAAGACGTGTGACCACAAAAAGGTTGAAAGAGAGTTGTTTCAACAATGTTCAGATTACAGTTCGGCAAACCGCAATCAGGAGGTTTTGTCATCATACTCTACTCACAATCCTGTGAAAACTGTGTCTGGAAGAGTGGTCCACGCCCGCATCCCGTCTGAACATGTGTCTCCCCCTCTTTCTCTCTCTCTCTGTCTTTCTTTCTCTTTCTCTCTCTCTCTCTCTCTCTCTCTCTCTCTCTCTCTCTTCCACCCCACACACGGCTTCTCATCCGATGGGGATTATTACGCAGTGATGTGCAAAACTATGTCGATATTCAACAAACGCACAACAATAAACGACAAACAAAAAGAAGAAAAGCGTGTTCTCTCTCCACCACACATTGGCAGGTATACTTGCTTGGATGGGAGAAGAGACGGCGCTGCTTCTGCCCCTGCTCCGCCCATTGACCCTCGCAATGCTCACCGGTCACAACTAGCTTCTCCCAGACAAGATATACAATAGAAGGGAATGAGAAAGGAACACGTGGGAATGCTCACTTTGGATACAATGGGTGGAGAGATCGAGGATCTACATTCTCCGGCTGTCAATAGCAAAAACTATCAGCCAGCAAGTCAAAGATGGTCGAGAGAAAAGAGGAAGGTCTTCTTTTTAGTGTGTTTCCTTTTTTGACCGACATAGACAGTTTCTAGACAGCGCATAAATATTCTGAGAAATAACTACCGTACGATGAACAGGGGCGGCATATATATTTCCTTTCATGCAAGAAGACATGTCCTACTTTTGGCAACTGTTTTAGTGACAGAATCGTCTACCGTGTCTAACTGAGGATGAGTTCCTATAATTGAGCGGTACATGGTTCCTGCTGGGAAACGTTTGTTGTAATTCGACAAAGATGGTATTTTGGTCTTTTCTTTCTTGTACTGAATGTGGTAGAGAGTTCTTGCGATCACTCTAACAACACTCGTTTTACTGATAGGATAACATCCGGATTATGTCATCCAAGCAGATGTCACTGACAAAAAGTAGGTCTTTTCGCAGTGACGCATAAAATGAGATAGTAGGTACGAGATATTCGGGCATACTTCCCCATGCTTCTTCATACACGAAACCAGTTTTCGTCGTCTTTCGTGAAAAAAAGGAAAAATAGGTGATACTTTTTCGTGGTTTTCAACTGTGATTGTGATATCCATTCTCATTTGAATATTTCATCCACCACGCACAAAGAGAAGAACCCTAGAGCCCCGCCGCCCTTTCCACCGGCCCCGCCCCCACCGCCAAGTAGCAAGGCTACACTACACTCTTGCCCGATGGATACCGATTAGAAGTACCATGAAATGTATTCATGAAAAATTAGGTGAATCTCGTTTTCAAAGAGGGCACCCAGTGAAGACATGGCAGAGGGCAGGCGACGTCTATACTCATTCTCGGCGGCAGCTGCAACGCGTTACAGGAGCTTGAACCAGCGGCTCCACGAATCCTGGAAGGTTCAGGATCAAACGCCTTCCCGAGGCGAACAGACGCTTCACAGTGATCGAGGCACTGCAAGATTTGCAGTTCCGTCGATCATCTGGAGACGAACCCGAACTGCTCAGCAGGGACGATTGAGCGAGCGGCGATGTGATGCAGCAAAGACTCCTTGAGGATGCGCTCACAGACACGGCAAGAGAAGCACGTGTCGGTCGGTACTTGAGTGGATCGGAGGCGCCCTTCTCCTTCGGGATCGGAGTGACTATAGAGGCCTTCCAGAGGGAAGGAACGACCCCTGTAGACATGCTGGCATTGAAGATATGAGAGAGTGGTTCAGCGACTGCGATAGATACGCGCTTCAGGAACAACATGGGAATGCGATCTGGGGGGGGGGGAGCGTAGGATGTGGACCAGTGCTCGATCAAATTCCAGATCACATGTGGTGCGAAGTATGGGACACTCGTAGATGGTGGATGAGTGGGTACTGCAGGCAGAGTGTTGTCATCGGATGTGAAGACAGAGAAGAACGCACTGGAGAGTAGTGCTGCCTTGGCTGAATCCTTCACGACAGAGCGACTGTCGTTGTCTCGGAGAATGAACGCAGCCGGACGAGAAGAGAGGCGGCTGTTGCAGTACCTGCCATCTCCAGATGATCGACGGAACTGCAACTCTTGCAGTGCCTCGATCACTGGACTGCCACAATGGACGAGAAGCGCACAGTCGATGTCATCTACTTTGACTTCGCCAAGGCCTTCGACCGCGTCTCCCATTCTAAGCTCCTGTTGAATCTTGAGTCGTACCGGTTTGCCCCTGCCATCGTCAATTGGATTCGCAACTACCTCCTTGGTCGCACCTTTCGTGTACTACTCTCCATCCTGTGACATCCTTTCTGGTGTTCCACTGGGTACCGTTCTAGGTCCGGTGCTCTTCAATATCTACACGGCTGATCTAATCTCGCCATTGCGACAACACGCTACGTGCAGAGCCTACGCTGACGACCTGAAGGTCTACCGCTCTTTCGGTCTACAGGACAATCGACTCTCTCTGCAACAGGCTGTTGATCTTGTCAGTAAATGGTCTGTGACGTGGCAGCTTCCTCTCGCTGCTCAAAAAACGAAAACCCTGTACATCGGCAAGAAGAATTTACGGTACGGCTGTATCAGCACCACTGCGATCGAGGGTGTCGACGAGGTTGTCGGTCTGGGGTTCACCATAACCTCAGACGCCTCAGACCTACAACTCTCCAAAGATTGCCGCATCATCTACTCAAAGGCGTACAACCGGGCGTACACCATTTTCCGTTCCATCATCTCCGCTGACCGTCTGATGCTCATCGATATCTACATCACGGACGTTCGTCCACTCTTGGAGTACGGTACGTTTTGGAACGTGCGAGTTTGTAAATTCTTCTCTCTCATTCTTCAGTATGTCTCCGATCATGCCCCGGCTTCCCCCGTTGTTTTTAGTAGACAGCAGCTCCACTTGTGAGATTTGTTTTGTTGTATCTTGTTACCATCTCTCTTTACATTATTGTATTTCACGTGTTCCGTATAAATTATTAGATCAAAGACAAAATAAATTCGAAAGAGGACCCGTTTTGACGATCGATGTTTTGATGATCACAGCATATTTTTCACACTTCGACTACGGCTGCTACTGTCGCACGCATCTCAATTCGGAATTAGCCTGCGATGTGTTCTCTCCCCTCTCTCGAAATGACAGGAGGTCATCAGTCTCGCCAGCCACGGCCGCAGCAGTCGGTCGACTGTCATGGACACTGTGAGTCGCCGGCCCCTTGCTGTCTCCTCCCACTCCGAGCCCATTGGCTCGCGCCCCTCCACCAGTCCACCTCCTTCTCACGCCCGCCCTTGCAGTATTACTACGTCGACTACCCTGCGTACAGCTCCTATCTCCCTCCAGATGACACCTTCGCAGCCGCGGCCGCCGGGGCCGACGTCGTCTGCACTCAGGAGATGCTCCAGCAGATGGAGGTACGTAGTAGTACCTTGTACGGTAGTGGTTCGGGGTACTGTAGACAATGTGGAAATCTGAATTCCAGCTGAACAACGTGCCGGAGCAGGTGCAGGAGGCCGTTCAGTCGCTGAACCTGCAGGACATGATGGGAGAGGAGAGGTACGGTAGAGTACCGTATACCTAACTCATTCCCCTCTCTGCAGTGTGTCTCTGGAGAAGGTGCTGGAAGCTCTTCCTAGTGAGCTGGCGACCGCCCACACTCCTCTCGCCAAGACTCCCGCCCGCGGCCCTGCCGTCAAGTACACTGTGTACGAGTCGCAGCCGAGGGGTACGGTAGATGGCACGAGTACGGTAGAGTACAGTAGCCTTGCAGACCCGCACCTTCTGCCGGCAGATGTGCTGGATGTGATGGCCCGCTACGCGGATTTCTGGCGTGAGCCCCTCCCCCAGCCGATTCTCAAGAAGGACCGCCCCACTGGTCACATCAAGAGCTTCAGTGCCTACAGACCGAGTGAGTACTGCAGTCAGGGTACTGTATATACAGTATGCCTTGCAGACCAGGTGGACGTGAATGGTACGGCGACGGAGAAGAAGATTCAGTACGACGAGTACGATAAGCCGCTCATCTCTACTCCGCGTCTCATCAACAGAGGAAGGAGGGCGTAGGCAGGCGGGAGAGAAGAAGAGACTAGGAAAGACTATCCCATTGCAATTGTTCGTCTTACATGTGTACTTGAAATGTTCCCTCTCCCAATAAAGAGTTTAGCGATTGATTGGTTGTTGTGTTCTGGAAACGTGGATATGTTGTCGCGATGACGTCGGTTCGTTAGTATTCGGTGTGATCTCGCATGATTCTCGCTTGAATTCTCTAGAGGAGTGGATCAATGTCACGCGTTCTAGTCACCCTCTTCCTTACTATAGCCACCACTCTCGCCGCCTTCCATCATGTGATTTTCATCGGTACGCCAACGACCAGTGACTTGGTTACGGTAATATACTATATACTGTAGGTTCGATCGTGTGTCCGCCCGAATCGGGGAACGACATCTCGTCGACGATTGAAGCCGAAATTGTATTGATGGAGAACGACGATCCATCAAATGGAGTGTTCTCATTGATATGGTTCCTCGGACAGTCACTCATCGGTGAGGGAGGGGAGGAGAAAGAAGGTGACTGATTGTAGACAAACACGACGTTCTTGCCAAGAAAGTGGTGTATTTCAACGCGTCACAGAGTGGTGATCTACGAATATCTGGAGGGGAGCACGAAGCAGGATTCATAGAGCCTTATCTACTCATACGACACGACTGACATTGCAATCACAACAATATGATTATTTCTTCTTTCCCCGCGCTGTGCCTCGACTTGTTTCGACTTGTTGACTGTTCGACTAAATGATCCTGCGCGAGTACCCTTGAGCAAGGCGATGCAGAAGCTCACGAGGATGCAGTCCTACTGGCTCGAGGAGATACATGTGACTACGTGGGAGAAAAGGAACACCCGGAGCCCTCCACCGTCTACCATGGTACTCTAATGGAATGGGCTGATTATCGATCAAGTATCGATTGAGTATCGACCAAGAATCGTCGTCCACCACTAACCTCTATTGTTAAACTGTATTCCCCCGGCGTTAGCCTACCAAGATCTTGGCCCTACTGCATGCTTCCATTCATATTGTTGTGATTGCAATGTCATGTACAGCTATAACGATTCCGGATAAATCTCTGAACTCTGAACTCTGACACAACTGCTACGTGAGTGTTGTTTCCTATTCTTTGCACATGCACAAAGAGCTCAGTGTCTCAAAAGCTGCCTGATTCACGATTGTTACAGGACAACCCATGTTCGATGACGTATCCTCGGAACTCCAACTACTTCGAGACAGACTACGGCCAGACTGTGTATGTCACGGCGATTCACAGTTGATATTCTGTTGGTGGGCGAAGCTGCGCTACAAAAACGCGTGTACTCGCGCGGCACGTGTTACCAAAACACAAAGCACATCAGAGTCTGCTGGGATCGTGGCAAGACCGAAACATGGGCGGAGTCGAAAATGGGCGGAGTTTTGCTGATCAAGCATGTCGACTCGAAACCGCTCGATTTTAAGCCCCGCCCCGTCGCGTGTCGCGCTTGTTTTGAGCTAGCGAGTTTATTCACTTGTGAAAAGTGTATGTGAGCGAGGAGGGAAACAAGAAAGAGGGACCGCTTGATTTATAATGGCTCACCACGGCCGGGGTTTGTGGAGGCACGTCCTCCGTACTTATAATGACACTTAGAGAAAATGAAAAATCACCGTCAGCAAAGCCGTTCAACAGGGGGGTGACTTTTCGCGAAAGAAATTCTCTCCTCGCCCTGCCCCATTATAGTGGGCCCGCAAATGAGTTTCCATCTTTTCACGAGAGACGTTAGGGTGGTTATACAACGATCAGAACACTTCGGATTATGTTATCAATTTAACAAAATTTTGCGTGGGTAGCCAGGGTTGAACCCGCGGACCGCTGCTTGCCAAGCGAGAGAGATACCACTACGCCACGTGGTAATGTGACAAGATCTGTGGAGTAAAGCTATGAACGGCAAAACAAAATTGCTGTGCATTTCGTTCAGTATACTGTATGTTCAAAATCCACGCTAATGTTTTCAACGAAAAATCCTGAGCTAAGTGCGAGTATATTATATCGATCGACGATGACTCACCCCCATTTACTCAGCTCGGATCATTTTAATGATATTTTCTTTTTATGTTTCAATTTTGATTTACTTTGAATGGACTGATAATGCACGAGTGCTTTGGTTGAGATGCCCCTGTACTTCACTGCTCATCGTCGCAGGCAGCGCGCCCGCACCGAGGGAGACAGCTGCGGACGCACCCTGTCCGAGACCAGCACTGCAGCAGGGGAACAGGTACCACAGTCCAGTCTACTACCACTTACCCCTTCTCGCAAGGAGCACTGGCGCGAAGGCTGGATGGATGACGTGGAGCGCGCGACGGCGTATCGCCCCACCGAGATGCAATGGCGCCAGCTCGACTGCCACACTCCCGCGGTTTGTCGTGTGTGTTGTATGTACGCTTGGCTGTTCAGAGTGTGTCTGTGTCGAGTGTGGAGTTCCCGTCTGCTCTGCCCTCTTCCTCTCTGCCTGTCAGGGTGGGAGTGCGTCCATTCCCCGACAGACACGCATCCCCATTCGCATTCTACGACACGCAGGTGGGTTCGGTGGAAGAAGATACAGTGGCCGCGGTGACTACTTTATTGCGAGAGACAATGGGAAATGGAGAGACACGCGCGCTCGCCGTCTGCGCCCTCTCCTCTCGCCACAGTCTTTTGCGCAAGAATTCAAATGTTTAGCCGTCTATAGGAGGCTCCCTTCCGCGTGTTGTAAAGAAGTTTAATACAAGATGTGAATTCTACTAATGAGAAAATACGAAGTGAGTATTGATGATAGGTGGTAAGATAAAGATAAATTCTTTTTGGTTGCAGTAATTTACTGTAAGGATGTGTGACGAGGGTTTAGTTTCTGCTGACCTGACAGAAAATGTTAATCTGAGTTCGAAGAAGAATGTTTCCTTTTCTATCTTTAGGGCTACTGCTACGGTGGTTCGTACAATGGGAGCATCTTCCGCCCTGGCAGCGCCCCCGCACACACTCCCTTCCACCACTACGGGCACAACAAGGAGAAGAAGGAGCAGGAGAAGGAGCAGGAGGAGCAGGCTGCTACCAAGTACTACGACAGTGTACAGAAAGGAGCCGGAAGAGTATACAGGAGCAGACAAGGAGGGGAGGGAAGCGAGGGAGGCAGGGGAAAAGGGGTTCGAGCTACTGTAGGGGAGGAATGACTGGCTGCTACTGTAATAGTGAGAAGATCGGTCTCACGGCATTGCAAACTTTGCTATTAGGTATTTTGTACATCATTGTACAAGTTGTATGCTACACGTGTGTATCGGTCATTGCCTGATTGTGTTGATAATGATTGTAAGTTGTCGTTGTAATTGCGGATATCGATTCGAAATGAACATATAAAAAGTGCTTATACAAAACATTTTTTAAATTCACATAGAGACTCTAGACATACGCGTCCTATCTAACCGAAATACAAACGAAGCGGCTTTTGTTATTTCAAAACTTAAGATGATGTTTGTAAGTAGGAGAGGGAGGGGCTGTAAGAAGGGGACGATCAGCTGACGGAACAGCTGATAACGTGTCCGATCAGCTGATCACTTGGCCTTGCCGGTCTTGAGTTGGAAGGAAGACAAGTCGAGGTCGTTCTCGTTGAGATTGAGGAAGCGTCGACGAAGGGCGTACTCGAGAACAATGAGATGGATGAAGATGTACTGCTCAGGCTTCTGAAACGAGAGAACATGCTCCCACCCTTCCATCCCTCCCCACCTGAACAGCCATACAGCGCAGAGTACGAATGCGCAGAATCGTGTCGTCCACGTTGATCATCGCAGTCTTGCCGTTCTGAACAGAGAAGGTATCAGCTGATCAGCTGATCGGCTGAGATACGGTTATCGGCTGATCAGCTGATCACCCACTTCTCCAGTCTCGTCGAGCTTCCTGCAGATGATGTCGATGACAGCGACGTTAGTGGAACGGCCTGCGCCCGCCAGACAGTGCATGATGATGGGACAGCTGAAAGAGAGGATGAGAGAGAGAGAGAGAGGGGAGAGAGAGAGAGAGAGGGGGAGAGATACTCACTGGTCCTCCTTCTTGGCCCACTTGGCTTCGATGGCCAGCTGCTTGAGGATGGCCTGGTTGTGGTTGATGTCAGCAATGAACTTGAGAAGCTCGGACGGGTATGTGGGGGTGCCCTGCAAGGATCGAGTAAAGGGAACGACAGACACGACACACCTTGTCGGGCCAGTTGTTGTAGATGAAGTGGAGGATACGGCGCTTCTGCCCGCTCTCCTTGTCGCAAAGAACAAGACAGGTTGCGTCGTAGTTGTTGCGCACGTTCACAACGCCAGTGTTCTCCACCTACAAAGCAAGTGCGGAGAAGTGGCGGAGAAGGAGCAGGGGGGAGGGAGCAGACGAGAAGGAGAAGACGAGAAGGAGCAGTACCTCATACGGCCCATAGCACTTCTTCTCTCCAGAGTTGGCAGGAATGTACACAGGACAACTATCATCGTCCAGAGGAATCATCGACACCTAGGTATACGGTAGTCACAGTATCCTTACAGTATTCCGTACCACAATGCACGACTTGTTGGTCCATGTCATAGCCCAGAACTGCTCGACAGTGCGCTGCAGGGGAGCCTGCAACAAGTATGTGTTCGACCCTATCACTCTCTCTCTCTCTCTCTCTCTCTCTCTCTCTCTCTCTCTTTCTCTCTCTCTCTCTCTCTCTCTCTCTCCTCACCTGACAGATGATGAACTTGCGAAGCTGCCTGTACCCGTCCACATAGTTCGCGTGAATGTAGTCGTGGCCGTCCGAGCACGGTACCTACGGTAGGTACAGTAACCAGTATCAAGTACAGTATCCCGTACCTTGACCCTGTTGGCCTGACTGTTGGCCTGACAAAATACAGGGAATGTCGAGGAATCTATTGTACATCTCGTACTTGTAGAAGGAAGACGCGCAACGCCGCTGGTCACGCTGAAATACGGTAGCTACAGTACTTAGGAATACGGTATTTACAGTAACCTGGTACTTAGGAATACGGTATCTACAGTAACCTGCTGTCCGGCATATTGATCAATCGTCATGTCTCCCTCCCCCTTATCGAAGAAGAAACCGTCTTTCGACAGTTCGAACCTGCAGATGACGTTGTCAGAAGACGTGACGACGTCTTCAGACTCACTTGGTGTTGTCGATGGGCTCAGTGAACATCATAGAAGCGGCAGGGCACGCTTCGCAGCACGAAACGCTTTCTGCGTCAGATTCTACCATAGATTACAGTAACCCTAGGTATACGGTAATTACAGTATGCGTACCGTAGCAGCTGGATGCGGCAGAGGGCGGGGTGTGGGTGGTGATTCCGGGGGAGTCAGTCTTGGGAGAGCGAGGGGCGGCGGGGGCGACAGAGGTACACTGCGTGGATGCCATGGAGATGGAGGAAGACGAACGGGCCGTCGACACTGTCGACTGAGTTCCGGCGCGCGCCGTCGCAACAGGGGACGAGGCCTGGAAGAGAAGAGAGGATGGAGAACGGCCAAGGACTGGGCACCTTGGGTGTTTTGGTGGGAGTGGGCGGGGCGCGGGCAGTGGCGAGCGGCACCGGGGACGCCGTCTGGAAGGGAGAGGAGGAGGGTGGACAGGGGACAGATGGAGAGACACCTTTGGCGTTTTTGCCTGGCTGGGTGGTTTGGACATGGAATAGAGGGGGGACCGCTCGGTGCGAGCGAGGGGAGGCTACTGGCAGGGGAATGGAAGGGCGACGGAGGATCGACGTGACATCGAAAGGAAAATGAAGACGCGGAACGCGGTAAAACATGTGAAAATAATTTAGATATTTTACAAACGCACAACAACAAACCACAAACAAAAGGAACAAGGACGTGTTCTCTCACCGCCACGCATTGACAGGTGGATGAGGACGACACGTCTACAATGGCGATCACACTAACGTCTCGTCTTTTCTGTGTCTGTGTTCGCGCTGACATCCCATGCTATGCGTCTACATGGGTGACTCGCGGGTCTGACCGGTAGTGTTATGGATTCTGTGTGTTTGAGAATATGTGATTTCTGAGTCTGAATAAACCCATTGTCAGTTTTTCCCTCCCAGTTTCCTTAAAAGGCCTTGATCATCTAAGGAATCCCAACTCCCAACCAAACAGTTCCTTGCGCAATCCACAAAGAAACAGTTCATCAAACACACCCAATCATTTCATCACTCACTCACACAATCACTCACACTTATTTAAACCTTCAATACGATCAATATGCGGAAATATGCGGGTCTGTTCGAGGCTTTCTATTCACGTCAGATGGTGGTCGACGATGAGCGCAGGGGCGGACGACATCAAAAGTCGCATCTCATTGTGATGGTGTAGAGTGATAGTTCTGAAGGAACCTGTCGCTCACACTTATTTAGACCTTAACTGCAAACACTATGCAAAAATATGCGGGCCTGTTCGAGACATTCTATTCACGTCAGATGGTGGTCGACGATGAGCGCAGGGGCGGACGACATTCAAAGTCGCATCTCATTGTGATGGTGTAGAGTGATAATTCTGAAGGAACCTGTCGCTCACACTTTTTAAACCTTTAATGCGATCAATATGTAGAAATATGCGGGCCTGTTCGAGGCTTTCTATTCACGTCAGATGGTGGTCGACGATGAGCGCAGGGGAGGACGACATCCAAAGTCGCATCTCATTGTGATGGTGTAGAGTGATAATTCTGAAGGAACCTGTCGCTCACACTTATCTAAACTTCCAATGCGAATAACATGCGTAATTATGCGGGCCTGTTCGAGGCTTTCTGATCACGTCAGATGGTGGTCGACGATGAGCGCAGGGGCGGACGACATCCAAAGTCGCATCTCATTGTGATGGTGTAGAGTGATAATTCTGAAGGAACCTGTCGCTCACACTTATTTAGACCTCAACTGCAAACACTATGCAAAAATATGCGGGCCTGTTCGAGACTTTCTATTCACGTCAGATGGTGGTCGACGATGAGCGCAGGGGCGGACGACATCCAAAGTCGCATCTCATTGTGATGGTGTAGAGAGATAATTCTGAAGGAACCTGTCGCTCACACTTATTTAGACCTCAACTGCAAACACTATGCAAAAATATGCGGGCCTGTTCGAGACTTTCTATTCACGTCAGATGGTGGTCGACGATGAGCGCAGGGGCGGACGACATCCAAAGTCGCATCTCATTGTGATGGTGTAGAGTGATAATTCTGAAGGAACCTGTCGCTCACACTTATCTAAACTTCCAATGCGAATAACATGCGTAATTATGCGGGCCTGTTCGAGGCTTTCTGATCACGTCAGATGGTGGTCGACGATGAGCGCAGGGGCGGACGACATCCAAAGTCGCATCTCATTGTGATGGTGTAGAGAGATAATTCTGAAGGAACCTGTCGCTCACACTTATCTAAACTTCCAATGCGAATAACATGCGTAATTATGCGGGCCTGTTCGAGGCTTTCTGATCACGTCAGATGGTGGTCGACGATGAGCGCAGGGGCGGACGACATCCAAAGTCGCATATCATTGTGATGGTGTAGAGTGATAATTCTGAAGGAACCTGTCGCTCACACTTATCTAAACTTCCAATGCGAATAACATGCGTAATTATGCGGGCCTGTTCGAGGCTTTCTGATCACGTCAGATGGTGGTCGACGATGAGCGCAGGGGCGGACGACATCCAAAGTCGCATCTCATTGTGATGGTGTAGAGAGATAATTCTGAAGGAACCTGTCGCTCACACTTATCTAAACTTCCAATGCGAATAACATGCGTAATTATGCGGGCCTGTTCGAGGCTTTCTGATCACGTCAGATGGTGGTCGACGATGAGCGCAGGGGCGGACGACATCCAAAGTCGCATATCATTGTGATGGTGTAGAGTGATAATTCTGAAGGAACCTGTCGCTCACACTTATCTAAACTTCCAATGCGAATAACATGCGTAATTATGCGGGCCTGTTCGAGGCTTTATATTCACGTCAGATGGTGGTCGACGATGAGCGCAGGGGCGGACGACATCCAAAGTCGCATCTCATTGTGATGGTGTAGAGAGATAATTCTGAAGGAACCTGTCGCTCACACTTATTTAGACCTCAACTGCAAACACTATGCAAAAATATGCGGGCCTGTTCGAGACTTTCTATTCACGTCAGATGGTGGTCGACGATGAGCGCAGGGGCGGACGACATTCAAAGTCGCATCTCATTGTGATGGTGTAGAGTGATAATTCTGAAGGAACCTGTCGCTCACACTTATTTAGACCTCAACTGCAAACACTATGCAAAAATATGCGGGCCTGTTCGAGGCTTTCTATTCACGTCAGATGGTGGTCGACGATGAGCGCAGGTGCGGACGACATCCAAAGTCGCATCTCATTGTGATGGTGTAGAGTGATGATTCTGAAAGAACCTGTCGCTCACGCTTATTTAAACCTTCAATTCGATCAAAATGCGGAAATATGCGGGCCTGTTCGAGGCTTTCTATTCACGTCAGATGGTGGTCGACGATGAGCGCAGGGGCGGACGACATCCAAAGTCGCATCTCATTGTGATGGTGTAGAGTGATAATTCTGAAGGAACCTGTCGCTCACACTTATTTAAACCTTCAATGCGATCAACTTGCAGCAATATGCGGGCTTGTTTGAGGCTTTCTATTCACGTCAGATGGTGGTCGACGATGAGCGCAGGGGCGGACGACATCCAAAGTGATCTCATTGTAATGGTGTAGAGTGATGCTTCTGAAGGAACCTGTCACTCACATTTGTTTAAACCTTCAATGCGATCAATAAGCGGAATTATGCGGGCTTGTTCGAGGCTTTCTATTCACATCAGATGGTGGTCGACAATGAGCGCAGGGGAAGACGAAATCCAAAGTCGCATCTCATTGTGATGGTGTAGAGTGATAATTCTGAAGGAATCTGTCGCTCACATTTATTTAAACCTTCAATGCGATCATTATGCGGAAATATGCGGGCCTGTTCGAGGCTTTCTATTCACGTCAGATGGTGGTCGACGATGAGCGCAGGGGCGGACGACATCCAAAGTCGCATCTCATTGTGATGGTGTAGAGTGATGATTCTGAAAGAACCTGTCGCACACACTTATTTAAATCTTCAATTCGATCAATATGCGGAAATATGCGGGCCTGTTCGAGGCTTTTTATTCACGTCAGATGGTGGTCGACGATGAGCGCAGGGGCGGACGACATCCAAAGTCGCATCTCATTGTGATGGTGTAGAGTGATGATTCTGAAAGAACCTGTCGCTCACGCTTATTTAAACCTTCAATTCGATCATTATGCGGAAATATGCGGGCCTGTTCGAGGCTTTCTATTCACGTCAGATGGTGGTCGACGATGAGCGCAGGTGCGGACGACATCCAAAGTCGCATCTCATTGTGATGGTGTAGAGTGATGATTCTGAAAGAACCTGTCGCTCACGCTTATTTAAACCTTCAATTCGATCAAAATGCGGAAATATGCGGGCCTGTTCGAGGCTTTCTATTCACGTCAGATGGTGGTCGACGATGAGCGCAGGGGCGGACGACATCCAAAGTCGCATCTCATTGTGATGGTGTAGAGTGATAATTCTGAAGGAACCTGTCGCTCACACTTATTTAAACCTTCAATGCGATCAACTTGCAGCAATATGCGGGCTTGTTTGAGGCTTTCTATTCACGTCAGATGGTGGTCGACGATGAGCGCAGGGGCGGACGACATCCAAAGTGATCTCATTGTAATGGTGTAGAGTGATGCTTCTGAAGGAACCTGTCACTCACATTTGTTTAAACCTTCAATGCGATCAATAAGCGGAATTATGCGGGCTTGTTCGAGGCTTTCTATTCACATCAGATGGTGGTCGACAATGAGCGCAGGGGAAGACGAAATCCAAAGTCGCATCTCATTGTGATGGTGTAGAGTGATAATTCTGAAGGAATCTGTCGCTCACATTTATTTAAACCTTCAATGCGATCATTATGCGGAAATATGCGGGCCTGTTCGAGGCTTTCTATTCACGTCAGATGGTGGTCGACGATGAGCGCAGGGGAAGACGAAATCCAAAGTCGCATCTCATTGTGATGGTGTAGAGTGATAATTCTGAAGGAATCTGTCGCTCACACTTATTTAAATCTTCAATTCGATCGATAGGCAGCAATATGCGGGCCTGTTCGAGGCTTTCTATTCACGTCAGATGGTGGTCGACGATGAGCGCAGGGGCGGACGAAATCCAAAGTCGCATCTCATTGTGATGGTGTAGAGTGATAATTCTGAAGGAACCTGTCGCTCACACTTATTTAAACTTTCAATGCGATCAACATGCGGAATTATGCGGGCCTGTTCGAGGCTTTCTAATCACGTCAGATGGTGGTCGACGATGAGCGCAGGGGAGGACGACATCCAAAGTCGCATCTCATTGTGATGGTGTAGAGTGATAATTCTGAAGGAACCTGTCGCTCACACTTATTTAAACTTTCAATGCGATCAACATGCGGAATTATGCGGGCCTGTTCGAGGCTTTCTATTCACGTCAGATGGTGGTCGACGATGAGCGCAGGGGCGGACGAAATCCAAAGTCGCATCTCATTGTGATGGTGTAGAGTGATAATTCTGAAGGAACCTGTCGCTCACACTTAATTAAACCCTTAATGCGATCAACAAGCAGCAATATGCGGGCCTGTTCGAGGCTTTCTATTCACGTCAGATGGTGGTCGACGATGAGCGCAGGGGCGGACGAAATCCAAAGTCGCATCTCATTGTGATGGTGTAGAGTGATATTTCTGAAGGAACCTGTCGCTCACACTTATTTAAACTTTCAATGCGATCAACATGCGGAATTATGCGGGCCTGTTCGAGGCTTTCTATTCACGTCAGATGGTGGTCGACGATGAGCGCAGGGGCGGACGAAATCCAAAGTCGCATCTCATTGTGATGGTGTAGAGTGATAATTCTGAAGGAACCTGTCGCTCACACTTAATTAAACCCTCAATGCGATCAACAAGCAGCAATATGCGGGCCTGTTCAAGGCTTTCTATTCACGTCAGATGGTGGTCGACGATGAGCGCAGGGGCGGACGAAATCCAAAGTCGCATCTCATTGTGATGGTGTAGAGTGATAATTCTGAAGGAACCTGTCGCTCACACTTAATTAAACCCTTAATGCGATCAACAAGCAGCAATATGCGGGCCTGTTCGAGGCTTTCTATTCACGTCAGATGGTGGTCGACGATGAGCGCAGGGGCGGACGAAATCCAAAGTCGCATCTCATTGTGATGGTGTAGAGTGATAATTCTGAAGGAACCTGTCGCTCACACTTATTTAAACTTTCAATGCGATCAACATGCGGAGTTATGCGGGCCTGTTCGAGGCTTTCTAATCACGTCAGATGGTGGTCGACGATGAGCGCAGGGGAGGACGACATCCAAAGTCGCATCTCATTGTGATGGTGTAGAGTGATAATTCTGAAGGAACCTGTCGCTCACACTTATTTAAACTTTCAATGCGATCAACATGCGGAATTATGCGGGCCTGTTCGAGGCTTTCTAATCACGTCAGATGGTGGTCGACGATGAGCGCAGGGGCGGACGACATCCAAAGTCGCATCTCATTGTGATGGTGTAGAGTGATAATTCTGAAGGAACCTGTCGCTCACACTTATTTAAACTTTCAATGCGATCAACATGCGGAATTATGCGGGCCTGTTCGAGGCTTTCTAATCACGTCAGATGGTGGTCGACGATGAGCGCAGGGGCGGACGACATCCAAAGTCGCATCTCATTGTGATGGTGTAGAGTGATAATTCTGAAGGAACCTGTCGCTCACACTTATTTAAACTTTCAATGCGATCAACATGCGGAATTATGCGGGCCTGTTCGAGGCTTTCTATTCACGTCAGATGGTGGTCGACGATGAGCGCAGGGGCGGACGAAATCCAAAGTCGCATCTCATTGTGATGGTGTAGAGTGATAATTCTGAAGGAACCTGTCGCTCACACTTATTTAAACTTTCAATGCGATCAACATGCGGAATTATGCGGGCCTGTTCTAGGCTTTCTAATCACGTCAGATGGTGGTCGACGATGAGCGCAGGGGCGGACGACATCCAAAGTCGCATCTCATTGTGATGGTGTAGAGTGATAATTCTGAAGGAACCTGTCGCTCACACTTATTTAAACTTTCAATGCGATCAACATGCGGAATTATGCGGGCCTGTTCGAGGCTTTCTATTCACGTCAGATGGTGGTCGACGATGAGCGCAGGGGCGGACGAAATCCAAAGTCGCATCTCATTGTGATTGTGTAGAGTGATAATTCTGAAGGAACCTGTCGCTCACACTTATTTAAACTTTCAATGCAATCAACATGCGGAATTATGCGGGCCTGTTCGAGGCTTTCTAATCACGTCAGATGGTGGTCGACGATGAGCGCAGGGGCGGACGACATCCAAAGTCGCATCTCATTGTGGTGGTGTAGAGTGATAATTCTGAAGAAACCTGTCGCTCACACTTACCTAAATCTTCAATGCGATCAATGAGCAGCAATATTCGGGCCTGTTCAGGGCATTCTATTCACGTCAGATGGTGGTCGACGATGAGCGCAGGGGCGGACGACATCCAAAATCGCATCTCATTGTGATGGTGTAGAGTGATAATTCTGAAGGAACCTGTCGCTCACACCTATTTAAACTTTCAATGCGATCAACATGCGGAATTATGCGGGCCTGTTCGAGGCTTTCTAATCACGTCAGATGGTGGTCGACGATGAGCGCAGGGGCGGACGACATCCAAAGTCGCATCTCATTGTGATGGTGTAGAGTGATAATTCTGAAGGAACCTGTCGCTCACACTTATTTAAACTTTCAATGCGATCAACATGCGGAATTATGCGGGCCTGTTCGAGGCTTTCTATTCACGTCAGATGGTGGTCGACGATGAGCGCAGGGGCGGACGAAATCCAAAGTCGCATCTCATTGTGATGGTGTAGAGTGATAATTCTGAAGGAACCTGTCGCTCACACTTAATTAAACCCTCAATGCAATCAAAGAGCAGCAATATGCGGGCCTGTTCGAGGCTTTCTATTCACGTCAGATGGTGGTCGACGATGAGCGCAGGGGCGGACGAAATCCAAAGTCGCATCTCATTGTGATGGTGTAGAGTGATAATTATGAAGGAACCTGTCGCTCACACTTATTTAAACTTTCAATGCGATCAACATGCGGAATTATGCGGGCCTGTTCGAGGCTTTCTAATCACGTCAGATGGTGGTCGACGATGAGCGCAGGGGCGGACGACATCCAAAGTCGCATCTCATTGTGATGGTGTAGAGTGATAATTCTGAAGGAACCTGTCGCTCACACTTATTTAAACGTTCAATGCGATCAACATGCGGAATTATGCGGGCCTGTTCGAGGCTTTCTAATCACGTCAGATGGTGGTCGACGATGAGCGCAGGGGCGGACGAAATCCAAAGTCGCATCTCATTGTGATGGTGTAGAGTGATAATTCTGAAGGAACCTGTCGCTCACACTTAATTAAACCCTCAATGCGATCAACAAGCAGCAATATGCGGGCCTGTTCGAGGCTTTCTATTCACGTCAGATGGTGGTCGACGATGAGCGCAGGGGCGGACGAAATCCAAAGTCGCATCTCATTGTGATGGTGTAGAGTGATAATTCTGAAGGAACCTGTCGCTCACACTTATTTAAACTTTCAACGCGATCAACATGCGGAATTATGCGGGCCTGTTCGAGGCTTTCTAATCACGTCAGATGGTGGTCGACGATGAGCGCAGGGGCGGACGACATCCAAAGTCGCATCTCATTGTGATGGTGTAGAGTGATAATTCTGAAGGAACCTGTCGCTCACACTTATTTAAACTTTCAATGCGATCAACATGCGGAATTATGCGGGCCTGTTCGAGGCTTTCTAATCACGTCAGATGGTGGTCGACGATGAGCGCAGGGGCGGACGACATCCAAAGTCGCATGGTCGCATCTCATTGTGATGGTGTAGAGTGATAAATCTGAAGGAACCTGTCGCTCACACTTATTTAAACTTTCAATGCAATCAACATGCGGAATTATGCGGGCCTGTTCGAGGCTTTCTAATCACGTCAGATGGTGGTCGACGATGAGCGCAGGGGCGGACGACATCCAAAGTCGCATCTCATTGTGATGGTGTAGAGTGATAATTCTGAAGGAACCTGTCGCTCACACTTATTTAAACTTTCAATGCGATCAACATGCGGAATTATGCGGGCCTGTTCGAGGCTTTCTAATCACGTCAGATGGTGGTCGACGATGAGCGCAGGGGCGGACGACATCCAAAGTCGCATCTTATTGTGATGGTATAGAGTGATAATTCTGAAGGAATCTGTCGCTCACGCCTTATTTAAACTTTTAATGCGATCAACATGCGGAATTATGCGGGCCTGTTCGAGGCTTTCTAATCACGTCAGATGGTGGTCGACGATGAGCGCAGGGGCGGACGACATCCAAAGTCGCATCTCATTGTGATGGTGTAGAGTGATAATTCTGAAGGAACCTGTCGCTCACACTTATTTAAACTTTCAATGCGATCAACATGCGGAATTATGCGGGCCTGTTCGAGGCTTTCTAATCACGTCAGATGGTGGTCGACGATGAGCGCAGGGGCGGACGACATCCAAAGTCGCATCTTATTGTGATGGTATAGAGTGATAATTCTGAAGGAATCTGTCGCTCACACTTATTTAAACTTTTAATGCGATCAACATGCGGAATTATGCGGGCCTGTTCGAGGCTTTCTAATCACGTCAGATGGTGGTCGACGATGAGCGCAGGGGCGGACGACATCCAAAGTCGCATCTCATTGTGATGGTATAGAGTGATAATTCTGAAGGAATCTGTCGCTCACACTTATTTAAACTTTTAATGCGATCAACATGCGGAATTATGCGGGCCTGTTCGAGGCTTTCTATTCACGTCAGGTGGTGGTCGACGATGAGCGCAGGGGCGGACGACATCCAAAGTCGCATCTCATTGTGATGGTGTAGAGTGATAATTCTGAAGGAACCTGTCGCTCACACTTATTTAAACTTTTAATGCGATCAACATGCGGAATTATGCGGGCCTGTTCGAGGCTTTCTATTCACGTCAGGTGGTGGTCGACGATGAGCGCAGGGGCGGACGACATCCAAAGTCGCATCTCATTGTGATGGTGTAGAGTGATAATTCTGAAGGAACCTGTCGCTCACACTTACCTAAATCTTCAATGCGATCAACATGCGTAATTATGCGGGCCTGTTCGAGGCTTTCTATTCACGTCAGATGGTGGTCGACGATGAGCGCAGGGGCGGACGACATCCAAAGTCGCATCTCATTGTGATGGTGTAGAGTGATAATTCTGAAGGAACCTGTCGCTCACACTTATTTAAACTTTCAATGCGATCAACATGCGGAATTATGCGGGCCTGTTCGAGGCTTTCTAATCACGTCAGATGGTGGTCGACGATGAGCGCAGGGGCGGACGACATCCAAAGTCGCATCTCATTGTGATGGTGTAGAGTGATAATTCTGAAGGAACCTGTCGCTCACACTTATTTAAACTTTCAATGCGATCAACATGCGGAATTATGCGGGCCTGTTCGAGGCTTTCTAATCACGTCAGATGGTGGTCGACGATGAGCGCAGGGGCGGACGAAATCCAAAGTCGCATCTCATTGTGATGGTGTAGAGTGATAATTCTGAAGGAACCTGTCGCTCACACTTATTTAAACTTTTAATGCGATCAACATGCGGAATTATGCGGGCCTGTTCGAGGCTTTCTAATCACGTCAGATGGTGGTCGACGATGAGCGCAGGGGCGGACGACATCCAAAGTCGCATCTTATTGTGATGGTGTAGAGTGATAATTCTGAAGGAACCTGTCGCTCACACTTATTTAAATTTTCAATGCGATCAACATGCGGAATTATGCGGGCCTGTTCGAGGCTTTCTATTCACGTCAGATGGTGGTCGACGATGAGCGCAGGGGCGGACGAAATCCAAAGTCGCATCTCATTGTGATGGTGTAGAGTGATAATTCTGAAGGAACCTGTCGCTCACACTTAATTAAACCCTTAATGCGATCAACAAGCAGCAATATGCGGGCCTGTTCGAGGCTTTCTTTTCACGTCAGATGGTGGTCGACGATGAGCGCAGGGGCGGACGAAATCCAAAGTCGCATGTCATTGTGATGGTGTAGAGTGTTAATTCTGAAGGAACCTGTCGCTCACACTTATTTAAACTTTCAATGCGATCAACATGCGGAATTATGCGGGCCTGTTCGAGGCTTTCTAATCACGTCAGATGGTGGTCGACGATGAGCGCAGGGGCGGACGACATCCAAGGTCGCATGGTCGCATCTCATTGTGATGGTGTAGAGTGATAATTCTGAAGGAACCTGTCGCTCACACTTATTTAAACTTTCAATGCGATCAACATGCGGAATTATGCGGGCCTGTTCGAGGCTTTCTATTCACGTCAGATGGTGGTCGACGATGAGCGCAGGGGCGGACGACATCCAAAGTCGCATCTCATTGTGATGGTGTAGAGTGATAATTCTGAAGGAACCTGTCGCTCACACTTATTTAAACTTTCAATGCGATCAACATGCGGAATTATGCGGGCCTGTTCGAGGCTTTCTATTCACGTCAGATGGTGGTCGACGATGAGCGCAGGGGCGGACGAAATCCAAAGTCGCATCTCATTGTGATGGTGTAGAGTGATAATTCTGAAGGAACCTGTCGCTCACACTTAATTAAACCCTCAATGCGATCAACAAGCAGCTATATGCGGGCCTGTTCGAGGCTTTCTATTCACGTCAGATGGTGGTCGACGATGAGCGCAGGGGCGGACGAAATCCAAAGTCGCATCTCATTGTGATGGTGTAGAGTGATAATTCTGAAGGAACCTGTCGCTCACACTTATTTAAACTTTCAATGCGATCAACATGCGGAATTATGCGGGCCTGTTCGAGGCTTTCTAATCACGTCAGATGGTGGTCGACGATGAGCGCAGGGGCGGACGACATCCAAAGTCGCATCTCATTGTGATGGTGTAGAGTGATAATTCTGAAGGAAAATGTCGCTAACACTTAATTAAACCCTCAATGCGATCAACAAGCAGCTATATGCGGGCCTGTTCGAGGCTTTCTATTCACGTCAGATGGTGGTCGACGATGAGCGCAGGGGCGGACGAAATCCAAAGTCGCATCTCATTGTGATGGTGTAGAGTGATAATTCTGAAGGAACCTGTCGCTCACACTTAATTAAACCCTCAATGCGATCAACAAGCAGCAATATGCGGGCCTGTTCGAGGCTTTCTATTCACGTCAGATGGTGGTCGACGATGAGCGCAGGGGCGGACGAAATCCAAAGTCGCATCTCATTGTGATGGTGTAGAGTGATAATTCTGAAGGAACCTGTCGCTCACACTTATTTAAACTTTCAATGCGATCAACATGCGGAATTATGCGGGCCTGTTCGAGGCTTTCTAATCACGTCAGATGGTGGTCGACGATGAGCGCAGGGGCGGACGACATCCAAAGTCGCATCTCATTGTGATGGTGTAGAGTGATAATTTTGAAGGAACCTGTCGCTCACACTTGTTTAAACTTTCAATGCGATCAACATGCGGAATTATGCGGGCCTGTTCGAGGCTTTCTAATCACGTCAGATGGTGGTCGACGATGAGCGCAGGGGCGGACGAAATCCAAAGTCGCATCTCATTGTGATGGTGTAGTGTGATAATTCTGAAGGAACCTGTCGCTCACACTTATTTAAACTTTCAATGCGATCAACATGCGGAATTATGCGGGCCTGTTCGAGGCTTTCTAATCACGTCAGATGGTGGTCGACGATGAGCGCAGGGGCGGACGACATCCAAAGTCGCATCTCATTGTGATGGTGTAGAGTGATAATTCTGAAGGAACCTATCGCTCACACTTAATTAAACCCTCAATGCGATCAACATGCGGAATTATGCAGGCCTGTTCGAGGCTTTCTAATCACGTCAGATGGTGGTCGACGATGAGCGCAGGGGCGGACGACATCCAAAGTCGCATCTCATTGTGATGGTGTAGAGTGATAATTCTGAAGGAACCTGTCGCTCACACTTATTTAAACTTTCAATGCAATCAACATGCGGAATTATGCGGGCCTGTTCGAGGCTTTCTAATCACGTCAGATGGTGGTCGACGATGAGCGCAGGGGCGGACGACATCCAAAGTCGCATCTCATTGTGATGGTGTAGAGTGATAATTCTGAAGGAACCTGTCGCTCACACTTATTTAAACTTTCAATGCGATCAACATGCGGAATTATGCGGGCCTGTTCGAGGCTTTCTAATCACGTCAGATGGTGGTCGACGATGAGCGCAGGGGCGGACGACATCCAAAGTCGCATCTTATTGTGATGGTATAGAGTGATAATTCTGAAGGAATCTGTCGCTCACGCCTTATTTAAACTTTTAATGCGATCAACATGCGGAATTATGCGGGCCTGTTCGAGGCTTTCTAATCACGTCAGATGGTGGTCGACGATGAGCGCAGGGGCGGACGACATCCAAAGTCGCATCTCATTGTGATGGTGTAGAGTGATAATTCTGAAGGAACCTGTCGCTCACACTTATTTAAACTTTCAATGCGATCAACATGCGGAATTATGCGGGCCTGTTCGAGGCTTTCTAATCACGTCAGATGGTGGTCGACGATGAGCGCAGGGGCGGACGACATCCAAAGTCGCATCTTATTGTGATGGTATAGAGTGATAATTCTGAAGGAATCTGTCGCTCACACTTATTTAAACTTTTAATGCGATCAACATGCGGAATTATGCGGGCCTGTTCGAGGCTTTCTAATCACGTCAGATGGTGGTCGACGATGAGCGCAGGGGCGGACGACATCCAAAGTCGCATCTCATTGTGATGGTATAGAGTGATAATTCTGAAGGAATCTGTCGCTCACACTTATTTAAACTTTTAATGCGATCAACATGCGGAATTATGCGGGCCTGTTCGAGGCTTTCTATTCACGTCAGGTGGTGGTCGACGATGAGCGCAGGGGCGGACGACATCCAAAGTCGCATCTCATTGTGATGGTGTAGAGTGATAATTCTGAAGGAACCTGTCGCTCACACTTATTTAAACTTTTAATGCGATCAACATGCGGAATTATGCGGGCCTGTTCGAGGCTTTCTATTCACGTCAGGTGGTGGTCGACGATGAGCGCAGGGGCGGACGACATCCAAAGTCGCATCTCATTGTGATGGTGTAGAGTGATAATTCTGAAGGAACCTGTCGCTCACACTTACCTAAATCTTCAATGCGATCAACATGCGTAATTATGCGGGCCTGTTCGAGGCTTTCTATTCACGTCAGATGGTGGTCGACGATGAGCGCAGGGGCGGACGACATCCAAAGTCGCATCTCATTGTGATGGTGTAGAGTGATAATTCTGAAGGAACCTGTCGCTCACACTTATTTAAACTTTCAATGCGATCAACATGCGGAATTATGCGGGCCTGTTCGAGGCTTTCTAATCACGTCAGATGGTGGTCGACGATGAGCGCAGGGGCGGACGACATCCAAAGTCGCATCTCATTGTGATGGTGTAGAGTGATAATTCTGAAGGAACCTGTCGCTCACACTTATTTAAACTTTCAATGCGATCAACATGCGGAATTATGCGGGCCTGTTCGAGGCTTTCTAATCACGTCAGATGGTGGTCGACGATGAGCGCAGGGGCGGACGAAATCCAAAGTCGCATCTCATTGTGATGGTGTAGAGTGATAATTCTGAAGGAACCTGTCGCTCACACTTATTTAAACTTTTAATGCGATCAACATGCGGAATTATGCGGGCCTGTTCGAGGCTTTCTAATCACGTCAGATGGTGGTCGACGATGAGCGCAGGGGCGGACGACATCCAAAGTCGCATCTTATTGTGATGGTGTAGAGTGATAATTCTGAAGGAACCTGTCGCTCACACTTATTTAAATTTTCAATGCGATCAACATGCGGAATTATGCGGGCCTGTTCGAGGCTTTCTATTCACGTCAGATGGTGGTCGACGATGAGCGCAGGGGCGGACGAAATCCAAAGTCGCATCTCATTGTGATGGTGTAGAGTGATAATTCTGAAGGAACCTGTCGCTCACACTTAATTAAACCCTTAATGCGATCAACAAGCAGCAATATGCGGGCCTGTTCGAGGCTTTCTTTTCACGTCAGATGGTGGTCGACGATGAGCGCAGGGGCGGACGAAATCCAAAGTCGCATGTCATTGTGATGGTGTAGAGTGTTAATTCTGAAGGAACCTGTCGCTCACACTTATTTAAACTTTCAATGCGATCAACATGCGGAATTATGCGGGCCTGTTCGAGGCTTTCTAATCACGTCAGATGGTGGTCGACGATGAGCGCAGGGGCGGACGACATCCAAGGTCGCATGGTCGCATCTCATTGTGATGGTGTAGAGTGATAATTCTGAAGGAACCTGTCGCTCACACTTATTTAAACTTTCAATGCGATCAACATGCGGAATTATGCGGGCCTGTTCGAGGCTTTCTATTCACGTCAGATGGTGGTCGACGATGAGCGCAGGGGCGGACGACATCCAAAGTCGCATCTCATTGTGATGGTGTAGAGTGATAATTCTGAAGGAACCTGTCGCTCACACTTATTTAAACTTTCAATGCGATCAACATGCGGAATTATGCGGGCCTGTTCGAGGCTTTCTATTCACGTCAGATGGTGGTCGACGATGAGCGCAGGGGCGGACGAAATCCAAAGTCGCATCTCATTGTGATGGTGTAGAGTGATAATTCTGAAGGAACCTGTCGCTCACACTTAATTAAACCCTCAATGCGATCAACAAGCAGCTATATGCGGGCCTGTTCGAGGCTTTCTATTCACGTCAGATGGTGGTCGACGATGAGCGCAGGGGCGGACGAAATCCAAAGTCGCATCTCATTGTGATGGTGTAGAGTGATAATTCTGAAGGAACCTGTCGCTCACACTTATTTAAACTTTCAATGCGATCAACATGCGGAATTATGCGGGCCTGTTCGAGGCTTTCTAATCACGTCAGATGGTGGTCGACGATGAGCGCAGGGGCGGACGACATCCAAAGTCGCATCTCATTGTGATGGTGTAGAGTGATAATTCTGAAGGAAAATGTCGCTAACACTTAATTAAACCCTCAATGCGATAAACAAGCAGCTATATGCGGGCCTGTTCGAGGCTTTCTATTCACGTCAGATGGTGGTCGACGATGAGCGCAGGGGCGGACGAAATCCAAAGTCGCATCTCATTGTGATGGTGTAGAGTGATAATTCTGAAGGAACCTGTCGCTCACACTTAATTAAACCCTCAATGCGATCAACAAGCAGCAATATGCGGGCCTGTTCGAGGCTTTCTATTCACGTCAGATGGTGGTCGACGATGAGCGCAGGGGCGGACGAAATCCAAAGTCGCATCTCATTGTGATGGTGTAGAGTGATAATTCTGAAGGAACCTGTCGCTCACACTTATTTAAACTTTCAATGCGATCAACATGCGGAATTATGCGGGCCTGTTCGAGGCTTTCTAATCACGTCAGATGGTGGTCGACGATGAGCGCAGGGGCGGACGACATCCAAAGTCGCATCTCATTGTGATGGTGTAGAGTGATAATTTTGAAGGAACCTGTCGCTCACACTTGTTTAAACTTTCAATGCGATCAACATGCGGAATTATGCGGGCCTGTTCGAGGCTTTCTAATCACGTCAGATGGTGGTCGACGATGAGCGCAGGGGCGGACGAAATCCAAAGTCGCATCTCATTGTGATGGTGTAGTGTGATAATTCTGAAGGAACCTGTCGCTCACACTTATTTAAACTTTCAATGCGATCAACATGCGGAATTATGCGGGCCTGTTCGAGGCTTTCTAATCACGTCAGATGGTGGTCGACGATGAGCGCAGGGGCGGACGACATCCAAAGTCGCATCTCATTGTGATGGTGTAGAGTGATAATTCTGAAGGAACCTGTCGCTCACACTTACCTAAATCTTCAATGCGATCAATGAGCAGCAATATGCGGGCCTGTTCAGGGCTTTCTATTCACCTCAGATGGTGGTCGACGATGAGCGCAGGGGCGGACGACATCCAAAGTCGCATCTCATTGTGATGGTGTAGAGTGATGATTCTGAAGGAACCTGTCGCTCACACTTATTTAAACTTTCAATGCGATCAACATGCGGAATTATGCGGGCCTGTTCGAGGCTTTCTAATCACGTCAGATGGTGGTCGACGATGAGCGCAGGGGCGGACGACATCCAAAGTCGCATCTCATTGTGATGGTGTAGAGTGATAATTTTGAAGGAACCTGTCGCTCACACTTGTTTAAACTTTCAATGCGATCAACATGCGGAATTATGCGGGCCTGTTCGAGGCTTTCTAATCACGTCAGATGGTGGTCGACGATGAGCGCAGGGGCGGACGAAATCCAAAGTCGCATCTCATTGTGATGGTGTAGTGTGATAATTCTGAAGGAACCTGTCGCTCACACTTATTTAAACTTTCAATGCGATCAACATGCGGAATTATGCGGGCCTGTTCGAGGCTTTCTAATCACGTCAGATGGTGGTCGACGATGAGCGCAGGGGCGGACGACATCCAAAGTCGCATCTCATTGTGATGGTGTAGAGTGATAATTCTGAAGGAACCTATCGCTCACACTTAATTAAACCCTCAATGCGATCAACATGCGGAATTATGCAGGCCTGTTCGAGGCTTTCTAATCACGTCAGATGGTGGTCGACGATGAGCGCAGGGGCGGACGACATCCAAAGTCGCATCTCATTGTGATGGTGTAGAGTGATAATTCTGAAGGAACCTGTCGCTCACACTTACCTAAATCTTCAATGCGATCAATGAGCAGCAATATGCGGGCCTGTTCAGGGCTTTCTATTCACCTCAGATGGTGGTCGACGATGAGCGCAGGGGCGGACGACATCCAAAGTCGCATCTCATTGTGATGGTGTAGAGTGATGATTCTGAAGGAACCTGTCGCTTACACTTATTTAAACTTTCAATGCGATCAACATGCGGAATTATGCGGGCCTGTTCGAGGCTTTCTAATCACGTCAGATGGTGGTTGACGATGAGCGCAGGGGCGGACGACATCCAAAGTCGCATCTCATTGTGATGGTGTAGAGTGATAATTCTGAAGGAACCTGTCGCTCACACTTATTTAAATTTTCAATGCGATCAACATGCGGAATTATGCGGGCCTGTTCGAGGCTTTCTATTCACGTCAGATGGTGGTCGACGATGAGCGCAGGGGCGGACGAAATCCAAAGTCGCATCTCATTGTGATGGTGTAGAGTGATAATTCTGAAGAAACCTGTCGCTCACACTTAATTAAACCCTCAGTGCGATCAACAAGCAGCAATATGCGGGCCTGTTCGAGGCTTTCTATTCACGTCAGATGGTGGTCGACGATGAGCGCAGGGGCGGACGAAATCCAAAGTCGCATCTCATTGTGATGGTGTAGAGTGATAATTCTGAAGGAACCTGTCGCTCACACTTATTTAAACTTTCAATGCGATCAACATGCGGAATTATGCGGGCTTGTTCGAGGCTTTCTAATCACGTCAGATGGTGGTCGACGATGAGCGCAGGGGCGGACGACATCCAAAGTCGCATCTCATTGTGATGGTGTAGAGTGATAAATCTGAAGGAACCTGTCGCTCACACTTATTTAAACTTTCAATGCGATCAACATGCGGAATTATGCGGGCCTGTTCGAGGCTTTCTAATCACGTCAGATGGTGGTCGACGATGAGCGCAGGGGCGGACGACATCCAAAGTCGCATCTCATTGTGATGGTGTAGAGTGATAATTCTGAAGGAACCTGTCGCTCACACTTTTTTAAACTTTCAATGCGATCAACATGCGGAATTATGCGGGCCTGTTCGAGGCTTTCTATTCACGTCAGATGGTGGTCGACGATGAGCGCAGGGGCGGACGAAATCCAAAGTCGCATCTCATTGTGATGGTGTAGAGTGATAATTCTGAAGGAACCTGTCGCTCACACTTAATTAAACCCTCAATGCGATCAACAAGCAGCAATATGCGGGCCTGTTCGAGGCTTTCTATTCACGTCAGATGGTGGTCGACGATGAGCGCAGGGGCGGACGACATCCAAAGTCGCATCTCATTGTGATGGTGTAGAGTGATAATTTTGAAGGAACCTGTCGCTCACACTTGTTTAAACTTTCAATGCGATCAACATGCGGAATTATGCGGGCCTGTTCGAGGCTTTCTAATCACGTCAGATGGTGGTCGACGATGAGCGCAGGGGCGGACGACATCCAAAGTCGCATCTCATTGTGATGGTGTGAAGTGATAATTCTGAAGGAACCTGTCGCTCACACTTATTTAAACTTTCAATGCGATCAACATGCGGAATTATGCGGGCCTGTTCGAGGCTTTCTAATCACGTCAGATGGTGGTCGACGATGAGCGCAGGGGCGGACGACATCCAAAGTCGCATCTCATTGTGATGGTGTGAAGTGATAATTCTGAAGGAACCTGTCGCTCACACTTATTTAAACTTTCAATGCGATCAATATGCGGAATTATGCGGGCCTGTTCGAGGCTTTCTAATCACGTCAGATGGTGGTCGACGATGAGCGCAGGGGCGGACGACATCCAAAGTCGCATCTCATTGTGATGGTGTGAAGTGATAATTCTGAAGGAACCTGTCGCTCACACTTATTTAAACTTTCAATGCGATCAACATGCGGAATAATGCGGGCCTGTTCGAGGCTTTCTATTCACGTCAGATGGTGGTCGACGATGAGCGCAGGGGCGGACGAAATCCAAAGTCGCATCTCATTGTGATGGTGTAGAGTGATACATAATTCTGAAGGAACCTGTCGCTCACACTTAATTAAACTCTCAATGCGATCAACAAGCAGCAATATGCGGGCCTGTTCGAGGCTTTCTATTCACGTCAGATGGTGGTCGACGATGAGCGCAGGGGCGGACGAAATCCAATGTCGCATCTCATTGTGATGGTGTAGTGTGATAATTCTGAAGGAACCTGTCGCTCACACTTATTTAAACTTTCAATGCGATCAACATGCGGAATTATGCGGGCCTGTTCGAGGCTTTCTAATCACGTCAGATGGTGGTCGACGATGAGCGCAGGGGCGGACGACATCCAAAGTCGCATCTCATTGTGATGGTGTAGAGTGATAATTCTGAAGGAACCTATCGCTCACACTTAATTAAACCCTCAATGCGATCAACATGCGGAATTATGCAGGCCTGTTCGAGGCTTTCTAATCACGTCAGATGGTGGTCGACGATGAGCGCAGGGGCGGACGACATCCAAAGTCGCATCTCATTGTGATGGTGTAGAGTGATAATTCTGAAGGAATCTGTCGCTCACACTTACCTAAATCTTCAATGCAATCAATGAGCAGCAATATGCGGGCCTGTTCAGGGCTTTCTATTCACCTCAGATGGTGGTCGACGATGAGCGCAGGGGCGGACGACATCCAAAGTCGCATCTCATTGTGATGGTGTAGAGTGATAATTCTGAAGGAACCTGTCGCTCACACTTATTTAAACTTTCAATGCGATCAACATGCGGAATTATGCGGGCCTGTTCGAGGCTTTCTAATCACGTCAGATGGTGGTCGACGATGAGCGCAGGGGCGGACGACATCCAAAGTCGCATCTCATCGTGATGGTGTAGAGTGATAATTCTGAAGGAACCTGTCGCTCACACTTATTTAAATTTTCAATGCGATCAACATGCGGAATTATGCGGGCCTGTTCGAGGCTTTCTATTCACGTCAGATGGTGGTCGACGATGAGCGCAGGGGCGGACGAAATCCAAAGTCGCATCTCATTGTGATGGTGTAGAGTGATAATTCTGAAGAAACCTGTCGCTCACACCTAATTAAACCCTCAGTGCGATCAACAAGCAGCAATATGCGGGCCTGTTCGAGGCTTTCTATTCACGTCAGATGGTGGTCGACGATGAGCGCAGGGGCGGACGAAATCCAAAGTCGCATCTCATTGTGATGGTGTAGAGTGATAATTCTGAAGGAACCTGTCGCTCACACTTATTTAAACTTTCAATGCGATCAACATGCGGAATTATGCGGGCCTGTTCGAGGCTTTCTAATCACGTCAGATGGTGGTCGACGATGAGCGCAGGGGCGGACGACATCCAAAGTCGCATCTCATTGTGATGGTGTAGAGTGATAAATCTGAAGGAACCTGTCGCTCACACTTATTTAAACTTTCAATGCGATCAACATGCGGAATTATGCGGGCCTGTTCGAGGCTTTCTAATCACGTCAGATGGTGGTCGACGATGAGCGCAGGGGCGGACGACATCCAAAGTCGCATCTCATTGTGATGGTGTAGAGTGATAATTCTGAAGGAACCTGTCGCTCACACTTTTTTACACTTTCAATGCGATCAACATGCGGAATTATGCGGGCCTGTTCGAGGCTTTCTATTCACGTCAGATGGTGGTCGACGATGAGCGCAGGGGCGGACGAAATCCAAAGTCGCATCTCATTGTGATGGTGTAGAGTGATAATTCTGAAGGAACCTGTCGCTCACACTTAATTAAACCCTCAATGCGATCAAAGAGCAGCAATATGCGGGCCTGTTCGAGGCTTTCTATTCACGTCAGATGGTGGTCGACGATGAGCGCAGGGGCGGACGACATCCAAAGTCGCATCTCATTGTGATGGTGTAGAGTGATAATTTTGAAGGAACCTGTCGCTCACACTTGTTTAAACTTTCAATGCGATCAACATGCGGAATTATGCGGGCCTGTTCGAGGCTTTCTAATCACGTCAGATGGTGGTCGACGATGAGCGCAGGGGCGGACGAAATCCAAAGTCGCATCTCATTGTGATGGTGTAGAGTGATACATAATTCTGAAGGAACCTGTCGCTCACACTTAATTAAACTCTCAATGCGATCAACAAGCAGCAATATGCGGGCCTGTTCGAGGCTTTCTATTCACGTCAGATGGTGGTCGACGATGAGCGCAGGGGCGGACGAAATCCAATGTCGCATCTCATTGTGATGGTGTAGTGTGATAATTCTGAAGGAACCTGTCGCTCACACTTATTTAAACTTTCAATGCGATCAACATGCGGAATTATGCGGGCCTGTTCGAGGCTTTCTAATCACGTCAGATGGTGGTCGACGATGAGCGCAGGGGCGGACGACATCCAAAGTCGCATCTCATTGTGATGGTGTAGAGTGATAATTCTGAAGGAACCTATCGCTCACACTTAATTAAACCCTCAATGCGATCAACATGCGGAATTATGCAGGCCTGTTCGAGGCTTTCTAATCACGTCAGATGGTGGTCGACGATGAGCGCAGGGGCGGACGACATCCAAAGTCGCATCTCATTGTGATGGTGTAGAGTGATAATTCTGAAGGAATCTGTCGCTCACACTTACCTAAATCTTCAATGCAATCAATGAGCAGCAATATGCGGGCCTGTTCAGGGCTTTCTATTCACCTCAGATGGTGGTCGACGATGAGCGCAGGGGCGGACGACATCCAAAGTCGCATCTCATTGTGATGGTGTAGAGTGATAATTCTGAAGGAACCTGTCGCTCACACTTATTTAAACTTTCAATGCGATCAACATGCGGAATTATGCGGGCCTGTTCGAGGCTTTCTAATCACGTCAGATGGTGGTCGACGATGAGCGCAGGGGCGGACGACATCCAAAGTCGCATCTCATCGTGATGGTGTAGAGTGATAATTCTGAAGGAACCTGTCGCTCACACTTATTTAAATTTTCAATGCGATCAACATGCGGAATTATGCGGGCCTGTTCGAGGCTTTCTATTCACGTCAGATGGTGGTCGACGATGAGCGCAGGGGCGGACGAAATCCAAAGTCGCATCTCATTGTGATGGTGTAGAGTGATAATTCTGAAGAAACCTGTCGCTCACACCTAATTAAACCCTCAGTGCGATCAACAAGCAGCAATATGCGGGCCTGTTCGAGGCTTTCTATTCACGTCAGATGGTGGTCGACGATGAGCGCAGGGGCGGACGAAATCCAAAGTCGCATCTCATTGTGATGGTGTAGAGTGATAATTCTGAAGGAACCTGTCGCTCACACTTATTTAAACTTTCAATGCGATCAACATGCGGAATTATGCGGGCCTGTTCGAGGCTTTCTAATCACGTCAGATGGTGGTCGACGATGAGCGCAGGGGCGGACGACATCCAAAGTCGCATCTCATTGTGATGGTGTAGAGTGATAAATCTGAAGGAACCTGTCGCTCACACTTATTTAAACTTTCAATGCGATCAACATGCGGAATTATGCGGGCCTGTTCGAGGCTTTCTAATCACGTCAGATGGTGGTCGACGATGAGCGCAGGGGCGGACGACATCCAAAGTCGCATCTCATTGTGATGGTGTAGAGTGATAATTCTGAAGGAACCTGTCGCTCACACTTTTTTACACTTTCAATGCGATCAACATGCGGAATTATGCGGGCCTGTTCGAGGCTTTCTATTCACGTCAGATGGTGGTCGACGATGAGCGCAGGGGCGGACGAAATCCAAAGTCGCATCTCATTGTGATGGTGTAGAGTGATAATTCTGAAGGAACCTGTCGCTCACACTTAATTAAACCCTCAATGCGATCAAAGAGCAGCAATATGCGGGCCTGTTCGAGGCTTTCTATTCACGTCAGATGGTGGTCGACGATGAGCGCAGGGGCGGACGAAATCCAAAGTCGCATCTCATTGTGATGGTGTAGAGTGATAATTATGAAGAAACCTGTCGCTCACACTTATTTAAACTTTCAATGCGATCAACATGCGGAATTATGCGGGCCTGTTCGAGGCTTTCTAATCACGTCAGATGGTGGTCGACGATGAGCGCAGGGGAGGACGACATCCAAAGTCGCATCTCATTGTGATGGTGTAGAGTGATAATTCTGAAGGAACCTGTCGCTCACACTTATTTAAACTTTCAATGCGATCAACATGCGGAATTATGCGGGCCTGTTCGAGGCTTTCTAATCACGTCAGATGGTGGTCGACGATGAGCGCAGGGGCGGACGACATCCAAAGTCGCATCTCATTGTGATGGTGTAGAGTGATAATTCTGAAGGAACCTGTCGCTCACACTTATTTAAACTTTCAATGCGATCAACATGCGGAATTATGCGGGCCTGTTCGAGGCTTTCTAATCACGTCAGATGGTGGTCGACGATGAGCGCAGGGGCGGACGACATCCAAAGTCGCATGGTCGCATCTCATTGTGATGGTGTAGAGTGATAAATCTGAAGGAACCTGTCGCTCACACTTATTTAAACTTTCAATGCAATCAACATGCGGAATTATGCGGGCCTGTTCGAGGCTTTCTAATCACGTCAGATGGTGGTCGACGATGAGCGCAGGGGCGGACGACATCCAAAGTCGCATCTCATTGTGATGGTGTAGAGTGATAATTCTGAAGGAACCTGTCGCTCGCACTTATTTAAACTTTCAATGCGATCAACATGCGGAATTATGCGGGCCTGTTCGAGGCTTTCTAATCACGTCAGATGGTGGTCGATGATGAGCGCAGGGGCGGACGACATCCAAAGTCGCATCTCATTGTGATGGTGTAGAGTGATAATTCTGAAGGAACCTGTCGCTCGCACTTATTTAAACTTTTAATGCGATCAACATGCGGAATTATGCGGGCCTGTTCGAGGCTTTCTATTCACGTCAGGTGGTGGTCGACGATGAGCGCAGGGGCGGACGACATCCAAAGTCGCATCTCATTGTGATGGTGTAGAGTGATAATTCTGAAGGAACCTGTCGCTCACACTTACCTAAATCTTCAATGCGATCAACATGCGGAATTATGCGGGCCTGTTCGAGGCTTTCTATTCACGTCAGATGGTGGTCGACGATGAGCGCAGGGGCGGACGACATCCAAAGTCGCATCTCATTGTGATGGTGTAGAGTGGTAATTCTGAAGGAACCTGTCGCTCACACTTATTTAAACTTTCAATGCGATCAACATGCGGAATTATGCGGGCCTGTTCGAGGCTTTCTAATCACGTCAGATGGTGGTCGACGATGAGCGCAGGGGCGGACGACATCCAAAGTCGCATCTCATTGTGATGGTGTAGAGTGATAATTCTGAAGGAACCTGTCGCTCACACTTATTTAAACTTTCAATGCGATCAACTTGCGGAATTATGCGGGCCTGTTCGAGGCTTTCTAATCACGTCAGATGGTGGTCGACGATGAGCGCAGGGGCGGACGAAATCCAAAGTCGCATCTCATTGTGATGGTGTAGAGTGATAATTCTGAAGGAACCTGTCGCTCACACTTATTTAAACTTTTAATGCGATCAACATGCGGAATTATGCGGGCCTGTTCGAGGCTTTCTAATCACGTCAGATGGTGGTCGACGATGAGCGCAGGGGCGGACGACATCCAAAGTCGCATCTTATTGTGATGGTGTAGAGTGATAATTCTGAAGGAACCTGTCGCTCACACTTATTTAAATTTTCAATGCGATCAACATGCGGAATTATGCGGGCCTGTTCGAGGCTTTCTATTCACGTCAGATGGTGGTCGACGATGAGCGCAGGGGCGGACGAAATCCAAAGTCGCATCTCATTGTGATGGTGTAGAGTGATAATTCTGAAGGAACCTGTCGCTCACACTTAATTAAACCCTTAATGCGATCAACAAGCAGCAATATGCGGGCCTGTTCGAGGCTTTCTTTTCACGTCAGATGGTGGTCGACGATGAGCGCAGGGGCGGACGAAATCCAAAGTCGCATGTCATTGTGATGGTGTAGAGTGTTAATTCTGAAGGAACCTGTCGCTCACACTTATTTAAACTTTCAATGCGATCAACATGCGGAATTATGCGGGCCTGTTCGAGGCTTTCTAATCACGTCAGATGGTGGTCGACGATGAGCGCAGGGGCGGACGACATCCAAAGTCGCATCTCATTGTGATGGTGTAGAGTGATAATTCTGAAGGAACCTGTCGCTCACACTTACCTAAATCTTCAATGCGATCAACATGCGGAATTATGCGGGCCTGTTCGAGGCTTTCTAATCACGTCAGATGGTGGTCGACGATGAGCGCAGGGGCGGACGACATCCAAAGTCGCATCTCATTGTGATGGTGTAGAGTGATAATTCTGAAGGAACCTATCGCTCACACTTAATTAAACCCTCAATGCGATCAACATGCGGAATTATGCAGGCCTGTTCGAGGCTTTCTAATCACGTCAGATGGTGGTCGACGATGAGCGCAGGGGCGGACGACATCCAAAGTCGCATCTCATTGTGATGGTGTAGAGTGATAATTCTGAAGGAATCTGTCGCTCACACTTACCTAAATCTTCAATGCAATCAATGAGCAGCAATATGCGGGCCTGTTCAGGGCTTTCTATTCACCTCAGATGGTGGTCGACGATGAGCGCAGGGGCGGACGACATCCAAAGTCGCATCTCATTGTGATGGTGTAGAGTGATAATTCTGAAGGAACCTGTCGCTCACACTTATTTAAACTTTCAATGCGATCAACATGCGGAATTATGCGGGCCTGTTCGAGGCTTTTTAATCACGTCAGATGGTGGTCGACGATGAGCGCAGGGGCGGACGACATCCAAAGTCGCATCTCATCGTGATGGTGTAGAGTGATAATTCTGAAGGAACCTGTCGCTCACACTTATTTAAATTTTCAATGCGATCAACATGCGGAATTATGCGGGCCTGTTCGAGGCTTTCTATTCACGTCAGATGGTGGTCGACGATGAGCGCAGGGGCGGACGAAATCCAAAGTCGCATCTCATTGTGATGGTGTAGAGTGATAATTCTGAAGAAACCTGTCGCTCACACTTAATTAAACCCTCAGTGCGATCAACAAGCAGCAATATGCGGGCCTGTTCGAGGCTTTCTATTCACGTCAGATGGTGGTCGACGATGAGCGCAGGGGCGGACGAAATCCAAAGTCGCATCTCATTGTGATGGTGTAGAGTGATAATTCTGAAGGAACCTGTCGCTCACACTTATTTAAACTTTCAATGCGATCAACATGCGGAATTATGCGGGCCTGTTCGAGGCTTTCTAATCACGTCAGATGGTGGTCGACGATGAGCGCAGGGGCGGACGACATCCAAAGTCGCATCTCATTGTGATGGTGTAGAGTGATAAATCTGAAGGAACCTGTCGCTCACACTTATTTAAACTTTCAATGCGATCAACATGCGGAATTATGCGGGCCTGTTCGAGGCTTTCTAATCACGTCAGATGGTGGTCGACGATGAGCGCAGGGGCGGACGAAATCCAAAGTCGCATCTCATTGTGATGGTGTAGAGTGATAATTCTGAAGGAACCTGTCGCTCACACTTATTTAAACTTTCAATGCGATCAACATGCGGAATTATGCGGGCCTGTTCGAGGCTTTCTAATCACGTCAGATGGTGGTCGACGATGAGCGCAGGGGCGGACGACATCCAAAGTCGCATCTCATTGTGATGGTGTAGAGTGATAAATCTGAAGGAACCTGTCGCTCACACTTATTTAAACTTTCAATGCGATCAACATGCGGAATTATGCGGGCCTGTTCGAGGCTTTCTAATCACGTCAGATGGTGGTCGACGATGAGCGCAGGGGCGGACGACATCCAAAGTCGCATCTCATTGTGATGGTGTAGAGTGATAAATCTGAAGGAACCTGTCGCTCACACTTATTTAAACTTTCAATGCGATCAACATGCGGAATTATGCGGGCCTGTTCGAGGCTTTCTAATCACGTCAGATGGTGGTCGACGATGAGCGCAGGGGCGGACGACATCCAAAGTCGCATCTCATTGTGATGGTGTAGAGTGATAATTCTGAAGGAACCTGTCGCTCACACTTTTTTAAACTTTCAATGCGATCAACATGCGGAATTATGCGGGCCTGTTCGAGGCTTTCTATTCACGTCAGATGGTGGTCGACGATGAGCGCAGGGGCGGACGAAATCCAAAGTCGCATCTCATTGTGATGGTGTAGAGTGATAATTCTGAAGGAACCTGTCGCTCACACTTAATTAAACCCTCAATGCGATCAACAAGCAGCAATATGCGGGCCTGTTCGAGGCTTTCTATTCACGTCAGATGGTGGTCGACGATGAGCGCAGGGGCGGACGACATCCAAAGTCGCATCTCATTGTGATGGTGTAGAGTGATAATTTTGAAGGAACCTGTCGCTCACACTTGTTTAAACTTTCAATGCGATCAACATGCGGAATTATGCGGGCCTGTTCGAGGCTTTCTAATCACGTCAGATGGTGGTCGACGATGAGCGCAGGGGCGGACGAAATCCAAAGTCGCATCTCATTGTGATGGTATAGAGTGATAATTCTGAAGGAATCTGTCGCTCACACTTATTTAAACTTTTAATGCGATCAACATGCGGAATAATGCGGGCCTGTTCGAGGCTTTCTATTCACGTCAGATGGTGGTCGACGATGAGCGCAGGGGCGGACGAAATCCAAAGTCGCATCTCATTGTGATGGTGTAGAGTGATACATAATTCTGAAGGAACCTGTCGCTCACACTTAATTAAACTCTCAATGCGATCAACAAGCAGCAATATGCGGGCCTGTTCGAGGCTTTCTATTCACGTCAGATGGTGGTCGACGATGAGCGCAGGGGCGGACGAAATCCAATGTCGCATCTCATTGTGATGGTGTAGTGTGATAATTCTGAAGGAACCTGTCGCTCACACTTATTTAAACTTTCAATGCGATCAACATGCGGAATTATGCGGGCCTGTTCGAGGCTTTCTAATCACGTCAGATGGTGGTCGACGATGAGCGCAGGGGCGGACGACATCCAAAGTCGCATCTCATTGTGATGGTGTAGAGTGATAATTCTGAAGGAACCTATCGCTCACACTTAATTAAACCCTCAATGCGATCAACATGCGGAATTATGCAGGCCTGTTCGAGGCTTTCTAATCACGTCAGATGGTGGTCGACGATGAGCGCAGGGGCGGACGACATCCAAAGTCGCATCTCATTGTGATGGTGTAGAGTGATAATTCTGAAGGAATCTGTCGCTCACACTTACCTAAATCTTCAATGCAATCAATGAGCAGCAATATGCGGGCCTGTTCAGGGCTTTCTATTCACCTCAGATGGTGGTCGACGATGAGCGCAGGGGCGGACGACATCCAAAGTCGCATCTCATTGTGATGGTGTAGAGTGATAATTCTGAAGGAACCTGTCGCTCACACTTATTTAAACTTTCAATGCGATCAACATGCGGAATTATGCGGGCCTGTTCGAGGCTTTCTAATCACGTCAGATGGTGGTCGACGATGAGCGCAGGGGCGGACGACATCCAAAGTCGCATCTCATCGTGATGGTGTAGAGTGATAATTCTGAAGGAACCTGTCGCTCACACTTATTTAAATTTTCAATGCGATCAACATGCGGAATTATGCGGGCCTGTTCGAGGCTTTCTATTCACGTCAGATGGTGGTCGACGATGAGCGCAGGGGCGGACGAAATCCAAAGTCGCATCTCATTGTGATGGTGTAGAGTGATAATTCTGAAGAAACCTGTCGCTCACACTTAATTAAACCCTCAGTGCGATCAACAAGCAGCAATATGCGGGCCTGTTCGAGGCTTTCTATTCACGTCAGATGGTGGTCGACGATGAGCGCAGGGGCGGACGAAATCCAAAGTCGCATCTCATTGTGATGGTGTAGAGTGATAATTCTGAAGGAACCTGTCGCTCACACTTATTTAAACTTTCAATGCGATCAACATGCGGAATTATGCGGGCCTGTTCGAGGCTTTCTAATCACGTCAGATGGTGGTCGACGATGAGCGCAGGGGCGGACGACATCCAAAGTCGCATCTCATTGTGATGGTGTAGAGTGATAATTCTGAAGGAACCTGTCGCTCACACTTATTTAAACTTTCAATGCGATCAACATGCGGAATTATGCGGGCCTGTTCGAGGCTTTCTAATCACGTCAGATGGTGGTCGACGATGAGCGCAGGGGCGGACGACATCCAAAGTCGCATCTCATTGTGATGGTGTAGAGTGATAATTCTGAAGGAACCTGTCGCTCACACTTTTTTACACTTTCAATTCGATCAACATGCGGAATTATGCGGGCCTGTTCGAGGCTTTCTATTCACGTCAGATGGTGGTCGACGATGAGCGCAGGGGCGGACGAAATCCAAAGTCGCATCTCATTGTGATGGTGTAGAGTGATAATTCTGAAGGAACCTGTCGCTCACACTTAATTAAACCCTCAATGCGATCAAAGAGCAGCAATATGCGGGCCTGTTCGAGGCTTTCTATTCACGTCAGATGGTGGTCGACGATGAGCGCAGGGGCGGACGAAATCCAAAGTCGCATCTCATTGTGATGGTGTAGAGTGATAATTATGAAGGAACCTGTCGCTCACACTTATTTAAACTTTCAATGCGATCAACATGCGGAATTATGCGGGCCTGTTCGAGGCTTTCTAATCACGTCAGATGGTGGTCGACGATGAGCGCAGGGGCGGACGACATCCAAAGTCGCATCTCATTGTGATGGTGTAGAGTGATAATTCTGAAGGAACCTGTCGCTCACACTTATTTAAACTTTCAATGCGATCAACATGCGGAATTATGCGGGCCTGTTCGAGGCTTTCTAATCACGTCAGATGGTGGTCGACGATGAGCGCAGGGGCGGACGACATCCAAAGTCGCATCTCATTGTGATGGTGTAGAGTGATAATTCTGAAGGAACCTGTCGCTCACACTTAATTAAACCCTCAATGCGATCAACAAGCAGCAATATGCGGGCCTGTTCGAGGCTTTCTATTCACGTCAGATGGTGGTCGACGATGAGCGCAGGGGCGGACGAAATCCAAAGTCGCATCTCATTGTGATGGTGTAGAG
>CAWZYM010000195.1:340000-360343 GCA_963966185.1 Rhabditoides inermis | reverse complement strand
ATACACCACAACTGTCTAGGCAATAAGTCAACATGAATCGGTAACATTCGATGCCATTTGTTCACTGACCAGTGAACCACACCCCTTTCGCACTTCAGATACGCGTCGTGGTTGGACGAAAAAATGTTACCAACCTATTGCCACGCTGACTATTAACTAGGCAAAGAGACCACATTTGACGACGCTTGGGGCCGAGAACGCCGACGAGCTATGATCAATGAACGTCGTCGAAATAAGTGAACGCGCGCAGGGCCGAAACATGGAACATCAGAATCTTACCGACTCAACTACTGAAATGTCGTGTGATGATCGAAGGCAGACTGATACACTCACTTCTCATCGTTGGTCTTCCTTCACTGCTCCCCTCCTCCGACTCCGACCGCATTCGCTCGCACTCGCACTAAATGATAACCAGTTGAAAACGCATAAGTGAGACAAACACAGAAACACACATTCTCAACACAAGGGGAGAGAGAATAGCTGATGTGAGGGCAAGGCATGTGTGAATTCGACTGCACCAACCACGTAATCTGGAGAAACGGACGGTTGTTGTTTGTTGAGTGAGGCGTCGCGTCGCCAGAGCGCCTTCTGCGCTTTCCTTTTCCCTCGGCGCACGCTCGAAAGATCGCGCAGCGTCGCAGGCCAGCCTACAATCGATCATCATCAAGTGAAACGACAATCGACAGATACCACGAAATGAACTGTTACACAATGAATTATACCAACCTCACATGTAATGTGACGGGGAAAACGGAGACATATAGTAGTATTGCAAGTATGGATGGAAGGGGATACAGAGAGAGAGAGAGAGAGAGAGAGAGAGCTGTGAGGTGGAGAGAAAGGAGAGAATTAATGCTTTGCAGGCGTGTGGTTGTGCCGGGGGAACGAGGACACCGTCGGGCATTCTCTCCTGGGAGAGAGACGCGGGGGTTGGTGCACGCAGTCCTTTCTGGTTGCCTGCACAAACCTCGCGCCGTCACACGCCGAGGGCACGCGAGTCGAGCGGGTGAGTGCGAGATGGCACGGCCAGCGAGCAGTAGCCTAACCGAGCGTCGTTTCAGATGCCCGCTCCGTGCCGCTGGTTGCGAGGGCGTGCGACGCGTTTTGCTCGCCGCACGCCCTTCGCAGTCAGGGTCGTTGACGCGCCGGGGCGACCAGATGGTCGTCCGGTGCGGGGAAGCGACACTCGGTGTGGAGGAGCGGGGCAGTCGGTGGCGCGAGCAGAGCCTGGCTCGACTCGCCCACCACCCCTTCATTCACACTGACAGGCGTTCGAGCCGTCGGTTGCTGGCTCGCAAGAGTCGGCTGCACCGGCGGGAACGCAGGAGTGCGATCTGACGAAGTCCCCCCGGAAAAAGAAGAAGAAAAAAAAGAGGGGGGCAGGTTGCATTCCACAAGACCCAGCATTCGAACTACGGGTGAGTGGATAGGGGAAGGAGAAGAGAATGAGGAAAACTGAGATGGAGAAGGAGCTGGACGAGGGAATAGGGGGAAGAGAGGGGATGGAGAAGGGGATGGAGAAAAGACTCGTAGCTGAAGAAATCTTTTTTCAGCTAACGTGGGGCGACATGGACGTGATCCTGAAGGATCACTCAGCTGGGAGCGGCTAAGGAAGCTGCGCGAACGGAGCGAAACCAATTTGATGTGAGTGAGAGAGATGGAAAAAAAGAGAGAGAGAGAGAAGGGGGGAAGAGAGGGAGAAGAGAGAGGGGGAGAGAGAGGGGGAGAGAGAGGGGAGAAAGAGAGAGGAGAGGGGGGGGGGGTAAAATGAGGGGGAGTGGCGGAGATGGAACTTAACAAGTGGGACGATCTCATTCCTTTCCGTCTCAAAGCATACCGTGCAAACACAACTCACGTGAGGAAAATGTTACCCAATCATATACAAGAACTACGCCAACACGCTCAGTTCTCAGTATACTACTTAGTCATCTACGAAAGGATATGGACAGAAGTAAACATAGCTACAAGTTAGCACTCGCCCGTCGTTGGAGGAGTGGTTATGCGTGGAGCTTGTCGTCCTCTTCGATCCTGGCTGCAGTCGGCGAGCAGACGGCGCTCCCATCCCCTCTCGGTCTCCCTCTCATCCACCAGCCACAACGGCGCTGCTCCCTTCGTGCCTCTACAATAAGAACAGAACACTGAACTTACCAGTATTCGAGGTGCGGCTAGAGTTCTTCTCTGTCGCTCACCTGTTTGTCGCTTCTGGTCGGTGGGCGCAGCCCCCCCTCTCCTTTCTCTCGGCCGCGCCGCCTGACCGCGCCGCCCACCCACTACTCCAGCCAGCGACCACCATCTGCAGCATTCATATAATACACAACTGTTTTCATTTCTCAACTCGACTCGATTCAGTTAAATGTTACATCCCGCTTCCGCCACTCACACAGTTGTGTCGCGAACCGGCGACTGACCCGAGATATGCCTGTGGCCGTGGCAGCACACGCTTCGTGGTGGTCACCTGTGTGTTCATCGTTCACTCGTTCTCTCTTCATGTCCACCACCTTTTCCACGGACAGCTGATCGGGAAGAGCACATTTACAGGCATGGGCGGGCGAGTGGGATTTGGTATAGGCTGGGATGTGGCGAGGTTTCGGGAGGAGGATCGCACAGGGGGCGGCAAGTGTCCCACCGGCGGCGGCAGTAAGGGCAGTGCCGTGCACTCGTCTGCAACCAGAAATAAAATAATATCAACGGTAGTTAGCAACAATAAGAGAGAGGGAAAGAGGGCGAGAGGGCGAGAGGGAGACTGATCTCGATACATTCGAAAACTATGGGAGTAGAAGAACAGAAACTGTGCAAGTGAGACGAGTGAGTACACCCTCTCTCTCCTCAACACATAATGAAAACGCAGTACTAGTGATGGGAATGATATCCAAACATATAAGAACTACGACAACACACTCTGAACAACATACGCTCACAATATTTTATTGCGAGGCAGCTAGAGATACAAGGAGGGCCAGTAGATGGGTGGCCGGACGAATCCATCAAGCATCCATAATGGGGTGGCTAGCGCAGTGGATGTGCGCGCAGCTATCATGCGGAAGGTCCCGGGTTTATCCGCCAATGATGTACCGCTAGTCACGGTGGAGTGACGACCACCCTCACAACTTTCGTGAGCTTCTAGTCAGAAGTCTGTGACGTCATCTGATCCAAATTCATTGCATTAATCGATGGACCCCTTGTAAACAGCTAGCGATTTTTACTCGAGAGCCTTAGGTCAGTCCCCTTATTGGCTAGGTCGACGGTTGTATAACTTGAAACTGCTGATAAACAAACTTTAAGCCGCCTCCTCCTACTGTGGACTAGAGTGGACAACTGAAATCAGCATGTGATACTTGTAGACGGATTGACGGATACACCACAATATCATTAGGTAGTTTCTGTTAGTCACTTAATGTATGTTTTATGTTTACATTCTTTTCCCCGCCCACGCATCACATGTCCACATTTCATAATCTGAATGATTAGTCACCGCAGATCACCCGAGAGATAAGGAACGTATATAAGCTACTGGTTGCGTACAGTAAATATCTTTCTACCACTTGTACCAGCGTCCCTTGTGTCGAAGTAGGACAAGCGGTCCGCACAAAACTGATCGTATTCTAAGCACTGGCGACAGCGGCGAAGGGAGGGCGGAGGAGGAGGACGACGACGAGACGGCGGGCGAGCGGAGCCGTCTTCACGGGATCACGGGATGGGGACGGCGCAGGCATCGGCGAAGCCGAACGCACGGAGAAGCGCGCACAGTCTCAGCGCGTCTCTCCAGTGAGAGGCCTCGTCGTCGAATCGCGGGAAGACGAGACGACGGAGAGTGAAGAAACCAGGCGTCGGCTACTGGTGGAGGCGGGGTGACGGCTTGAACGTTGACTGTAACTTCCTCGCTGGCGGAACTCCCTCCGGGCGGGACGAGGGCCGACAGCAGAGTGGTCGTGCCGAGGTTGCTGGTGAGCTCGACGTGCACCTCAGTGGTCGGCTTCCAGCTGCACTTGGATACGTGCAGCAGCGGGGATTCTGTGACGGCGTATACCCTTGTGAAGAGGCATCCACTGGAGCAGAAGAGGCATCCGCAGGTGACGCAGCTGCGGCTCTCTTCGCAAAGATTCACACCAGGGTAGTGCTGATATGCGGCAAATTCCTCGAGAATGGTGGTCGGTGACATCGTGGAGCAGATGTCGTTGACGCAGGATCCAGCGTGGGGGCAACGGCGGATGGATGTGGTGTGGTATTAGGCGATGCGAGTGCTGAATGAGTCACTGGTGACGCATTCTAGCAAGGTGCGGGCGCGTATGCTGATTGAGCCCAACGGACGATCGGACTTGTCCTTCAGTAGAATTAGAGATGACACGTCTGATGTCAACGTGATGACAGTGGACTCCGTGAATCCGCACTCGGTGTGTCCTGATGCAAAGTAGGTGCACTGGCGATCCGTGACAGTGAACGAGATTGCGCTGTGGACGGCGGAAGGTAGAGTCGTGATTGCCAGGATGGCGACGGGCTGAACGGCGCTTGCGATGAGCGGCGGCACAGCGGCGGGTGACTCGGCGGCGGAGTCGGGGGTGTCGACGTAGGGGCGGGCGCTGGCGGCGGAGGTGGTGGATTGCTCGACGGCGGCTCAGCAGGTTCGGCGCGGGATGAAGTGGCCGATGCACCAATTTTGTGCGGACCGCTTGTCCTACTTCGACACAAGGGACGCTGGTACAAGTGGTAGAAAGATATTTACTGTACGCAAACAGTAGCTTATGTACGTTCCTTATCTCTCGGATGATCTGCTGTGACTAATCATTCAGATTATGAAATGTGGACATGTGATGCGTGGGCGGGGAAAAGAATGTAAACATAAAACATACATTAAGTGACTAACAGAAACTACCCAATGATATTAGAATCGTATTCTAAACACCACAACTGTCTAGGCAATAAGTCAACATGAATCGGTAACATTCAATGCCGTTTGTTCACTGACCAGTGAACCACACCCCTTACCAACGCGTCGTGGTTGGACGAAAAAAAATGGTACCAACATATTGCCGCGCTGACTATTCACTGGGCAAAGAGACCACATTGGACGACGCTTGGGGTCGAGAGTGCAGACGAGCTATGATCAATGAACGTCGTCGAAATAAGTGAACGCGCGCAGGGCCGAAACATGGAACATCAGAATCTTACCGACTCAACTACTGAAATGTCATGTGATGATCGAAGGCAGACTGATACACTCACTTCTCATCGTTGGTCTTCCTTCACTGCTCCCCTCCTCCGACTCCGACCGCATTCGCTCGCACTCGCACTAAATGATAACCAGTTGAAAACGCATAAGTGAGACAAACACAGAAACACACATTCTCAACACAAGGGGAGAGAGAATAGCTGATGTGAGGGCAAGGCATGTGTGAATTCGACTGCACCAACCACGTAATCTGGAGAAACGGAGGGTTGTTGTTTGTTGAGTGAGGCGTCGCGTCGCCAGAGCGCCTTCTGCGCTTTCCTTTTCCCTCGGCGCACGCTCGAAAGATCGCGCAGCGTCGCAGGCCAGCCTACAATCGATCATCATCAAGTGAAACGACAATCGACAGATACCACGAAATGAACTGTTACACAATGAATTATACCAACCTCACATGTAATGTGACGGGGAAAACGGAGACATATAGTAGTATTGCAAGTATGGATGGAAGGGGATACAGAGAGAGAGAGAGAGAGAGAGAGAGAGAGAGAGAGAGAGAGAGAGAGCTGTGAGGTGGAGAGAAAGGAGAGAATTAATGCTTTGCAGGCGTGTGGTTGTGCCGGGGGAACGAGGACACCGTCGGGCATTCTCTCCTGGGAGAGAGACGCGGGGGTTGGTGCACGCAGTCCTTTCTGGTTGCCTGCACAAACCTCGCGCCGTCACACGCCGAGGGCACGCGAGTCGAGCGGGTGAGTGCGAGATGGCACGGCCAGCGAGCAGTAGCCTAACCGAGCGTCGTTTCAGATGCCCGCTCCGTGCCGCTGGTTGCGAGGGCGTGCGACGCGTTTTGCTCGCCGCACGCCCTTCGCAGTCAGGGTCGTTGACGCGCCGGGGCGACCAGATGGTCGTCCGGTGCGGGGAAGCGACACTCGGTGTGGAGGAGCGGGGCAGTCGGTGGCGCGAGCAGAGCCTGGCTCGACTCGCCCACCACCCCTTCATTCACACTGACAGGCGTTCGAGCCGTCGGTTGCTGGCTCGCAAGAGTCGGCTGCACCGGCGGGAACGCAGGAGTGCGACCTGACGAAGTCCCCCCGGAAAAAGAAGAAGAAAAAAAGAGGGGGGCAGGTTGCATTCCACAAGACCCAGCATTCGAACTACGGGTGAGTGGATAGGGGAAGGAGAAGAGAATGAGGAAAACTGAGATGGAGAAGGAGCTGGACGAGGGAATAGGGGGAAGAGAGGGGATGGAGAAGGGGATGGAGAAAAGACTCGTAGCTGAAGAAATCTTTTTTCAGCTAACGTGGGGCGACATGGACGTGATCCTGAAGGATCACTCAGCTGGGAGCGGCTAAGGAAGCTGCGCGAACGGAGCGAAACCAATTTGATGTGAGTGAGAGAGATGGAAAAAAAGAGAGAGAGAGAGAGAGAGAGAGAGAGAGAGAGAGAGAGAGAGAGAGAGAGAGAGGGAGAGAGGGGGAGAGAGGGGGGAGAGAGAGGGGGAGAGAGAGGGGAGAGAGAGGGGGAGAGAGAGAGAGGAGAGGGGGAGTGGCGGAGATGAAACTTAACAAGTGGGACGTTCTCATTCCTTTCCGTCTCAAAGCATACCGTGCAAACACAACTCACGTGAGGAAAATGTTGCTTGTCGTCCTCTTCGATCCTGGCTGCAGTCGGCGAGCAGACGGCGCTCCCATCTCCTCTCTGTCTCCCTCTCATCCACCAGCCACAACAGCGCTGCTCCCTTCGTGCCTTTACAATAAGAACATGTGTACATGTGTATTCGAACAGAACACTGAACTCACCAGTCTTCGAGGTGCGGCTAGAGTTCTTCTCTGTCGCTCACCTGTTTGTCGCTTCTGGCCGGTGGGCGCAGTCCCCCCTCTCTCCTTTCTCTCGGCCGCGCCGCGTGACCGCGCCGCCCACCCACTACTCCAGCCAGCGACCACCATCTGCAGCATTCATACACTACACAACTGTTTTCATTTCTCAACTCGACTCGATTCAGTTACATGTTACATCCCGCTTCCGCCACTCACACAATTGTGTCGCGAACCGGCGACTGTCCCGAGATATGCCTGTGGCCGTGGCAGCACACGCTTCGTAGTCACCTGTGTGTTCATCGTTCACTCGTTCTCTCTTCATGTCCACCACCTTTTCCACGGACAGCTGATATCGGGAAGAGCACATTTATAGGCATGGGCGGGCGAGTGGGATTTGGTATAGGCTGGGATGTGGCGAGGTTTCGGGAGGAGGATCGCACAGGCGGGCGGCCAGTGTCCCACCGGCGGCGGCAGTAAGGGCAGTGCCGTACACTCGTCTGCAACCAAAAATTGAATAATATCAACGGTAGTTAGCAACAATACGAGATGTAATGAAATAGAACAACGGACTCACCGTTGGCGCTGCTGGTGTGGCGAGGCTTGGACGCCGGCAGCGGACCGGGAATGGAAGGGCGGTGTGGGGGTCGAGGCGGCATCGCTCCGCCCCCAAGTCGTCCGTCCAGCCGAGCAGATGGGCGCTGAACTGCGACTGAGGTGAATGGTGAAAGGAGGACGGGGGACAGACCTTGTTGACGCGTCTCTTCCTTGATCGACTTGCCCGCATCCTCCTCATCTCACTAAGGGAGGTGGACCGGGGAGGCAACCTGAGAGCTGCCACGCTCCTTCTCACCCACTCTCTCATTCTCTCCCTCACTCACATTCAACAAACTGGCGAAACGGGCTTGTCGGCGTGCAGTCTCTATATCACCACCACACACGTGTCGTCGCCTTCTGGCAGTAACCTGCAATCAATCGATAAATCAATCCATCAATCCGTACACACCCGCACACTTCTCGAAAGAACTTACATCACACTAGTGTCCGCAAGTCACTCTGAATTCAATAAAAACAACATTAAAAAGTCCGACTACCAAATAGACACTCGCGCACAAAACGAAGGGTGTAGTGAAAGAAGTGAGAGTGAAACGAAGAGAAATGAGCTTGCTATCAACATCATCAAAATGATAAAACTGCTCTTTCAGTGTGGTACTCGGCTACGGCTTGAGTGCGCGGCGAGACGCCGGGGGCTCGATTCCCCGGAGGATCGCGGAGGAGTGGCGTCAGCGGAGGCGGACAGTGATGCGTCTACCGCCGGACCACTTCTTGTCTCTCTCTCTCGGAGAAAGACGAGCGCGCAGTTCGGATAGGGCAGTCTTGTTTCGGCTGCCTATTCGACTGCCGCTCTCGAATCGAGGGTGAGTGCGAGCGAGGGTGACAAGGCAACAGTAGGCTAATCAATTGTGGTTTCAGGAACTCGACATGTGTGGCTGACTGTGTGGTGGTGGTGAACACTTGGTTCGGATGCCGCACCAGTCAGCACTTGTTGGTGTGAGAGGGCGGGGCAGTGGGTGGTGTGATGAGAGTGTTACACTCGAGTCGCCCCACCACCCCTCCTCCTCCACCAAAGCGCGTTCGAACCGTCGGCTCGCGGCTGAGGAGAGCTGCGGGGCGCGACGGGAACGCAGGAGTGCGTGTGAAGGCCCATAAGGGAACAGACACACTCACCAAGACTCGGAGGTCGAACTACGAGTGAGTGGATAGGGAGGGACAGAGGAAGGGCAAAAGAGGAAAGGGCAAAGAAAGGACATGGAGATTCTTGTAGACAAAGAGAACTCTTTTCAGTGATGTGGGGCGACACGACGTCTACTTTGCACCTCTAGCAAGTGGTCGCCGTTTTCCGGGAGAGGCCTCGGAGCGATTCCAACTTGGTGTGAGTGAGAGAGAGAGAGAGAGAGAGAGAGAGAGAAAGAGAGAGAGAGAGAGAGAGAGAGAGAGAGAGAGAGCGGGGGGGAGAATGAGAGAATGAGGAGATAAGAGAGAGGAGAGGAGATCAATCGATCAATCAGTGAGTCATTCCCGTTCCCTGTCATCTGCCGTGCGGTTTGCTTGCCGGAAGAAGAACATGGCTGCCGACACAGAAGACGAAACGGTGTGTATAAAGAAGCTGGACTATCTTACCATGAAGCGAATGCTGAACGAGAGAAAGACTGAGATCGAGACCCTGATGAAGCTGGTGACGAGCCAGCAAGAGACGATTCACAAACTGGTGACTGGAGAGAGAAAAACTACTGTACCTACCGTAATCCCCGCACCCGACCCGAAGAAGACGTTCGCTGATGTGGTTACCACTGCGACTACAATTTCCCCGAATAACGACTGGATGCCCGTGAAGAAGGCCACCAAGGTCGCCGAGTCGAAGCCGATCAACTTTGAGAACCCGGACGAAGTGCTGCGTCTGGTGCCCCGCGATCACGAGTGGGAGAAGTTCGTGAACACCGGAAACCGCGAAAAGGAGAGGAAGAAAGAAGGTCGAGACACTCGACTAGTTATTGTGAGCCGGAAAGAAAAGGAAGGAGAGACGCCCGAGGATCTGAAGGAGCTGACGACGAGTGCGCTGGAGACTGCTGGTCTGCCCAAGGGACTTATCGAGAAGTGCTACCGCTTTCCTGAGACAACGACCAACATGCTGGACGCGAGGCCGATCAAGGTTCAACTACGAGAGGACGTGACACTCGAGCAGAAGCTGCGCGTGAAGATCGCTCTCGGCCGCGCACGCATCGGATACTTCTGCAGGGAAGATATGAGTTGGTTGGACCGCAAGCGTTCCTCCCAGCTCAGGAAGTTTGTAGATATTGTAAATTCTCGCACTTTGTTCCAGAAGTACGTGGTGCGGGACTTCGAGGTAGTGGCGACATCGGCTGTGTGGCGCTCGAGTCGTAGCCGGGCCGTGCATGGACAGGGCAACAGCTCGCTCACCAGGAAGGAGTTGGAGGTAGGTGGGGAAGATTCTCACGCTGACGATGTTCCCTCCACATTCTAATGAGTGATAACGAGAGCACGTTTCCTAGGTTATTCTGTTCTAACATTCGTTCACTGAGTAACACGAAATTCCAAATTATTTCCGATTTACTATCTGAGTCACCGACTTTATGTGCTTTAACTGAAACATGGCTTTATGATGACGCATCAGTTCCTATATTTCTTAACTCACTCAGCTATCCAGTTTGTAGATCTCATAAAGGTGGGGGTGGAGCACTGATAGTGGTACCATCTATATTCGGTTCCTACTTGGTTGGTAAGAAGAGTTGTATCGAGTTTGACGCAGTTTGTGTTTTGGTTACTTTCTCAACGGGTGAGAAAATTGTAATCTGTGCTGTGTATAGACCACCGGAGTCAGCACCACTCTTTGAACCCAAGTTTAAGAATTTTATATCATCTTTGAAAATCTCTTGCCCGGTTATTGTTACTGGTGATTTCAATTTTCCTAAGATCAATTGGAGTTCCCTAACTGCCAACGGTAATGATTCTAAGGTATTTCTAGATTATACTATAGATCAGGGATGGTATCAGTTTGTGACTTTTCCTACCAGGCTAGAAAATACTCTAGATCTGGTTTTCTCCAATGATAAACACCTTGTTTTTGATATTCAATCAGGACCTAAAATAAGTGACCACTATTCTCTGTATTCCAAAATTAATATATGCATGGCTTCGCGTAACAATGGTCCTAGTACGTTTCTGGACTATAGGTCTGCCGATTTTTCTGGGATGTTATGTGATCTCGCTAATGTTAACTGGAGGACATCTTTCTCGGAGTGTGTTTCTATCAATGACAAATATGACAAGTTTTTAGAAATTCTGAGACATAGTGTTGACATTAGAGTTCCCCAGAGAGTTGTACGTTCAGATAAAACTTTCCCTCCTTGGTTGCTACGACAAAAACGAAATGTGAAAACACTCTATGATAAGCAGAGGACATCCCAGAATCCATCAGACCTATTACATTATCAGAACGCGTTCAGTTCTTACAGAAAGACCCTAAAGAATTATAATAGGGAGAAACAGAAACATATTCTTGCTACTGCAAATACAAGACAGTATTGGACGTATATAAAAAGTCGTACCACTTCTAGGCCTGAAATCCCCTTCATAAAGAAAGGTGATAAATTGGTTTCTGACGATTTAGAACGAGCAACTTTGTTTAATGAGTATTTCTGTACTGTTTTCACAAAGGATAATGGGAAACCGTTTGATGTGCATGATAGAACGAAGTCTACTCTAGATTCGATAAATCTTTCGCCAGATGTAGTTTACGAGTATTTGAGGCGATTCAAGGGTAAATTATCGTCTGGACCAGATGGAATCCCTTCTATCTTGTTACAAAAACTAGCCTTAGTTATCGCTGAGCCGCTCAGTATTATATTCAAAGAGAGCTTAGATACAGGTGTGCTACCAAGTCTTTGGAAAAGATCAGTAGTTGTACCGGTAATGAAAAAAGGAGACCCCAGTATCACCAGCAACTACAGGCCTATTAGTCTAACGTGTACTTCGTGTAGAGCATTTGAGAGGATCATTGTTTATAAAATACGTAATCATCTCTGGCAAACAAATCTAATATCGCCGAAACAGTTTGGATTTCTGAACAACCGCTCCACCACTGCTCAATTAATTGAATACAACAAATATCTTATAGCTAAATTGGATCTGGGATATTCTGTAGACTCTGCTTATCTAGACGTATCTAAAGCTTTTGATGTCGTTGAACATAGGAGGTTGATACAAATTGTTTCCTCTTACGGTATCAGGGGCCCACTTCTCCAATGGTTAAAAAATTATTTATCCGATAGACTGCAATGTGTACGAATCAAAAACAGTATGTCCTCGTGGTTAAAAGTTACTTCTGGCGTACCACAAGGGAGCGTACTCGGACCATTGTTATTCTTAATATACGTGAACGATATAGGCGAAGCCATACAAAATTGTGAATTTCTTATGTACGCCGATGATGTGAAAGTTTTCATCTCCAGTGAACATTCCGACAGCGTCACGCGCTTAGAATCTGATTTAAAAACTGTGTCTTCATGGTTTTGTAATCGACAGATGTCATTGAGCGTTTCTAAGTGCCAAATCATGCATTTCGGTAAAAATAACTTGCAACACACGTACAATGTTGGTGGACAACAACTGGAGTCTGTTAGAACAATACGTGATCTCGGATTTCAGTTTATGTATGATCTTAGTCCCGAGGCCCACGTAAAGAAACAAACACGAAAAGCGGCTTCATTAGCTACAATGGTGAAGAAGGTCTTCGTGAAAGACTTTGAACTCTGGCGCAACTTTTATGTATATAAAGTTAGACCGATATTAGAATTTGGATGCGAAATATATTGTAATATGAATAATGGTTATGTGAACATGTTAGAAAAAGTTCAAAGGCGTTTCACGAAATGCCTCCTACCCCATGAGACTTATTCAACAAGATTAGCCATTTTGGAAATGGATACTTTGTATATGAGGCGGTTGTTTACTGACTTATCTCTGACACACAGTTATATTTACGGTTACATTTACGTGAATCCTATTCCTTTATTGCTCTTATCGAATAGTGGACGTCTGGGAACAAACCGCGGACATGGTCTGAAACTTGTGAGCAGTGCACGCACCCACCTATCACAATCTTCTTTCCTCTTCCGAGTACACAATTTATGGAATAAGCTGCCTAGTCACATTGTCCTTGTGTCAGACAAAAGCGCATTCAAAGTCGGTGTCACCAAGTTTATAAAGTCTCAAATAAATCAACTGAACATTGTAGATCCAACTAGAATATAGTCATAAACGTGCTCTTGCCATCATTTGTAGAGTGGAGAGGGGAGTGAATCAGTGGGAGGGTCTATCCCACCGGCCGCGAACCCCATCCTGGTAAGTGGTATGAAAGGTTTCCTACCCCCGCATACGCTGCTCTAATCAACAGTGTCTGGGGGCAGGAAATCCCTTGGTCTGTCTGCGCATCGTCTGGGCAAGGATCGAGTAGCCTCAGAACCCTGTCGAAACTCCTCTTAGTTCTGTACCGCGCATTTCAACCATATTGTATCGCTACCATAACTATGTATGAATAAAGATATATGAGCATGAGGAATAGTATAAAAGGAAAGGAAAAGTACAGAAGACACAACTACAAAGTGAAACATGGTTCATGGTTACACTGTTTAGCAACGGGGATGGAAAAATCGAAGGTGGAAAGTCGTTATACTGGAATTTGTTTTGCAAAAAAAGATGCAGAAATATTGTAGTTATAATGTAAATATAGTGAAATAATGCGGTTTGTCATAATTAAAAAGAGAGAAAGGGGGGAGATGAAGAGATCAGAGAGAATGAGTCATTTGCAGGTGTCAAGATGTGCCGGGGGAGCAGGGACTCCGTCGGCTCACCCTCTCGCCTCTCGTGGGAGAGAGGTGCGATGGTCCGTCCCGCAGCCTCTCTGCTTGCGCGGACGAACCATCGCAGAGACACGCTGAAGGCACAGGGGTGGATGAAGTGAGTGCGAGATGGGATCACAAGGGAACAGCGGACTAAGCGACCGTCGTTTCAGAGATGCCCGCCTGTGTCGCTGGTTGCGCGGGCGTGCGATCCTTTGTCGCATGCCTCGCAATCAGTCACGTCCCCGGCGAGGGACGGGGCAGTCGGTGGTGCGAGGAGAGTCTGACTCGAGTCGCTCCGCCACCCCGTCTGATGAACCGGAAGGTGTTCATGCCGTCGACTAGATCGACGACAACGCAGGAGTGTACTACAAACTACACTCCACAGGACTCGGGCGTCGTCCTGTGGGTAAGTGGAGAAAGACGAGAAGAAATGAATATGAGAGAAGAAGGGGGAGGAGGAGAGGAGGAGAGGAGGAGAGGAGGAGAGGAGGAGAGGAGGAGAGGAGGAGAGGAGGAGAGGAGGAGAGGAGGAGAGGAGGAGAGGAGGAGAGGAGGAGAGGAGGAGAGGAGGAGAGGAGGAGAGGAGGAGAGGAAGAGAGGAGGAGAGGAGGAGAGGAGGAGAGGGGGAGAAGGGGGAGAAGGGGGAGAAGGGGGAGAAGGGGGAGAAGGAGGGGTTAGAGAAAAGACTCGTAGAAAGATCCTTTCAGCAAACGTGGGACGACAAGAGTGACCCTTCTACTGGTCACTCAGCCGGGAGCGATAGCTGCGCCAAATACGCACACGCTGGTTCTCCGGGGCTCTATAGTGCCCCGGTTGACGAACCAGTGGGAAGAGCCGCCGGAAGGAGACGTGCGCCCGAATGGAGCGACCACGCCGGCGGCATTGAGGAGAGGAGGCAGTGTGGGCGGAAGAAAGCGCCCACCCAGTCCCCCACTCCGTCACCTCCCAAATACACAAGGTGAGAGGGGGCAGATTTATTGAACTTGGTTTGGCCTCATACTATACACATCAAACCTATGTCGACAAATACAAGAGCAGGGAGAGGATAGGAGCGGATAGAGAAGATATGCAAGCAGTGAATATGATGGTGTGACTCACAAGTCGACGGAGAATATGAGCCCCTCCTGCCACTCGCTCGATCTGCTCCGACTTGCCTCGCGCGGAACAGAGACGTGCCGGCACAGCAAACGACCGCTACAGTGGTCGATCAATAAACGAACATGATTCAGATTGAAGTGAAACATTTGATCACCTCGACATTGAGGAGTTCACTCCTCTCTCTCCTCCTGTGCACGCCTTCTCTCGCACTCTCGCCCGGCCAATCGCATTGCTGAAGGAATCGATCGATCACTACTCCCTTTCTCGCAATAGGAGCTGCACAGGGATGGGATTGCCACGGATTCTGTGCAGAACGGCGTTCGCAGTTCCGTCCTACTACCACCCCCACTGCGCACTCACCTCCACTCGCTGTGTACCCGCCCGCCTCCGTCTCAGTTCTCAGTCGGAGTGGTGTCGCGAGGGCGCTCACTCGGACCGGCCGTCCATAGCCGACGGCTGCCGCTACTCCTCTCCTCTCTTCTCCCACTCCTCTCTAGGCTCCAGTCGCCCCGATCACGCAACTGAAACGCACAACTCTGCCTTTGGAGACACACACACAACATCAATTAGTATGATGTGATCATGCATCATGTTGAATGTGATGAGTTGTGATCAGTGATCAGAGTCAGTTGAACGTTGCGCACCTCAACCTCCAACGTGCATCGGCGGACGGCGGCCACTCCTTGATTCGCATGTAGCACGCTCGCCTCCTCTCGTCGGCGTCAGACTACAATATGAAACATATCAATCAATCAATCAATCAATCATTTATCTAGAATCGCAATATGAAACATATCAACAGAAGAATGGAGCGTGTGCGCGACTTGCCTGTATTCAGAAAGACAGCACTCGTCCCTCCTGCCCACTCGCGCCGCTCGCTATGTCCGCGGTCCGCGTATTCTCATCCTGGAATTACAAGCTGGATAAATGCAGTTCGCGCCAAAAAAACTAGTTCAACTCGACTCTCCGCACAAGGTCAACCAGAAGCAGAAGTAGCTACGTGTGAAGCATTGCTTACCCGTGGTTCGAGGAGTGGTTGTTGTCGCGATCTTCGATGCTGTCCGCAGCGAGCAGACGGCGCCTACCCTCTCTCTCCCTCTCATCATCCCGCCACATCAGCGCTGCTCCCTTCGTGCCTGTCCCCGTCTCGACTCGATCTAAACAATGACAACTTACAATCAGAAGACGTGTACACGCACTTGTTGGGTTTCCCCTCCCTCCCTCCCTCTCTCTCTCTCTCTCCGTTCTCTCGGCCGCGTCGCCCTCAACTCGACTCGATTCAGTTACATCCCGCTTCCGCCACTTACACAATTGTGTCGCGAACCGGCGACGGCGACTGTAGAAGATCTGCATGTGGCCGTTGCAGCACACACATGGGCGAGCCAGTGTCCCACCGGCAGCTATACACTGGTTATCAATGATAGAACACACCCCACAAACCGTTTGCGAAGCTAGTCCAACGAGTACGACGTGTCGGGAATGGAAAAGAAAGACGGTGTCGATGCAAGAGCCCTCCGATCACGATCATCGCCCACCTGCAACACAGATAGGTGAACAGTGAATAAAGGACGAGGGGACATACCCTGTAGACGGCGGCACAGCATTCACTGATCGTGTATCCTCCTCGACGTCCATCTCCTCCTCATCAGCTATCACTTCCCTAGGCGGACGCTCGAACCGCGCGGCAACCCGAGTGCTGACACGAAACTTCTCACCCGCTCCTCTCTCATTCTCCCCTTCACCCTTCACTCACATGGACGAGCGCGCATCCAACAGACTGGCTCATATCAGCCGAGTGGCGAACGAGCTTCTGGGCGCATTGTCGTGTGAGTGTTGTCTCCGAGGTGGTGTACGCTCCCCATGCGACGCCACCCAACAATCACACGACACAGCCTGCAACATCGAACCTGTATGTAGGATGGAGATATGGGATGAGCGACTCACTGCGTTCCGCCCAGCGCGGGGCACATCCATCCACCCAGCTTGACGTCGACGACACACTTCTCCCACACCGTCGTGAGCATGGCACAGCGCCTATAATAATGTAATCATCCAACACCTTTTCAAAACGATTCGGCGACATATTAGATGGCTAAACACGCTGACCGGCGGTGGCAATGATGTGCGGCCGTAGGCGAAAGTAGCGGGGGTGTGTCCACTGGTCCACTGTCTCTTCTCCTGCTCACACGTCCAGGCCCTCCTCCTTCACCTTCGCTCTGCCTCCGCCTCCGTCCACGACTCCGCCCGCCCTCTCTCTGCAACACTCGAACTAAAATGACAATCTAAACAATACGCAAGTCGAATACGTATACGATAATTGATAACGTGTTCGGAATATGGAGACACAACGATGAGAGAAGTGAGAGTCGCGCACGCGCTGGCCGTCTGCGTCTCCTCATTCGCCACAGTCTTTTTACGCTTGGAGTATAGCGCACGAACCACATTGCTTACGTTGTATATTTGGAGATGTTGACAGCAACAATGGAGTCCGTGCACTAGTCGTTGATGCTTGAGCGTCGCTCACCTGTTGACGTAGTCGAAGAGTCGTGTTCCTTCATCCGAAAACCGTCCCAGATCTTTCCCAACGAGTACTGAAAAGTGATAATCAACGGATTATGGCATCATTAACATCAATCAATCAGAAATGAACTGTTCATGGTAACTGTTCACATCAAGCTACGGAAACATGATTGGAAATTGATCATTAATCGATTAATCGACAAAAGTTCGATTAACGATTAATCGTTAATCGATTAATCGACAATTTTTCGATTAACGATTAATCGATTAATCGTTAATCATTAATCGAACATTACTTAATCGACCCAACACTAATAGCCACTGCTCCTCCTTCCCAGGCACAGTGCGATGCGCGGCTCGCTCCCCATTCGTCGGCGCAACAAGGAGCAACCAAGCAATAGAACTGAGCAAACTAAACACAAAGTTGAACACAGGGGAGATGAGTAGGGAGGGAGAGTTGAGATATGAGAGAGAGATGAGATGAATGTTTTTAGGAAGCGACAAGATTCAACAGCGCGGCGAGTTGCCGTTTTTGCGACTGAACAAAGAACGACGCAATCTACATCGACAAGAAACGCGACTACACCGGATCATAGTGGGTCCTCTATGGGGACCTTACAAGTAATGTTAGTGTTAGTCACCACTATAACGAGATATCAATTCAAATTTTGAGAAGGGTAACTGTTTCTTCACCGGATTAGTTAGTTCTCCCCCCCATTTACATCTAATCACTGCTCGGATTCGCAGCCATGTGTATGGCGCGAGTAGTACTGACGAGTTTGATGGGCAGGCTCGGGGTGTGCTGCGGCGGCGCCGCCACTCTCTCTTCTCGGCCCCTCCCTCCGTGTCTAGGCCCTGGCTCTTGCGCACCCTGATGCGAGTCGCGTTAGATGCAAGTACGTTACCCGTCGCTCAAGCACAGGAATCTCGTGAAATTTAACGTAGGCTAGACGTACTGAAGCGAGTGCGGCTACTTGTACTTGTTTCAAGTTGAACGAGTTTTGTCTGGTGTCCGGGTGGTTTCTATCTTGGGATACCCCGCATTTCACCGCGGTTCCTGAGTTTATGAAGGGCACGTGCAGATCCGTGTTCTATTTTGCACAGAAGAGGTGAATCGGTGGGTTGCACGCCGGCGGCAAGTATATGAGATCACGTACTGCATTCATCTGGTTTTCTTTGCTTAGTTTGATCTATCGCGAAAAATGTACAACACTTATAAATCGCTTAATTCTTAGGATAACTCAATGGGCTGGAATCACACTTTTGACGAACACTTTCTTTGAGGTTTATCTTAGTGGAGGCTTAGTTTGCGCTACCAGAGCGGGAATGTAGAATGCATTTGTACATATTGACCACACGAGCGCATAATATACTCTTTGTTTCACGTGTGTCGTGTCTTTGTTGGTGAGAGGTGAAAGCAATGAGGCATGTTACGTGAGGTGAAAGTCGTTTTGTAAAATGTGTGTGAAGTGAGAGTATGTTTGAATGCAACTAAAGACATGACACAACGTAGAACAGAGAGTATATGCTCAACCCAAGATGTTTCTTCTATTTGGACCAACACCAATTGTCACGTGATATAGCCAACATTGCGTATTCATGCGTGCTACATTCCCGCACTACCAGCACAAACCAAGTTACATAACTCTTTTTAAAATCATATTTTATATTGTGTTGTACATTTTTCGCGGCATTTCAAGCTAAGTAGAGAAAATCAGTTGAAAGCAATGCGCCGTCACGTATATTAGCCGTCGGGGGCCATTCAACGATTCATTTCCTCTGTGCATGTAGAATATGGTTTTGTGCGTGGCTGACATGAACTAGGGAACCGCGGAGAGATGTGGGGTATCCCAAAATAGAAGCGACCTGGACACAGGGCTGAACGCGTACAGCTCGGAGTGTGTACATGTAGCCGTCATTCGCCGTTTTCAGTCCGTTTAGCCTACGTTCGATTTTGCGAGGTGTTTGAGTGGCGGGAAATGTATAGACTGGGTGGGTCTCTTGTTGCATCTGGGCGATTCGGGTTGGGATTGCGTAGGTGGTTTGGGTTCGTTCTCGCTGTGGTTTGGCGATGGATAGCGCGTCGGCGGGGGCCGAGTGAGGCTGGCAAGCGCACCGCAGCATGTTCCGCATACTTTTTATCACCCCCTTTCACTTTAGTTTATGGATTCAAATATGATGATTGGTCATTGCCCTTGTGGGCAATTGACATATGATGAGCGATTATAACTATAAGGTACTATTCCGGTCGAAGTACAGTTGCCTTTTTCATCCCACCAATTCGGCCACTTATATGCACTATACACGACAATGAATTCTTGTGATTATGTTATATGTCCAAGAAGTTGTGAGCCGATTTGTTATGAATAATAAAGCTATAATAATAATTGTTTTATCGACCAGGGCAATTTTTATTTACTGTATTTAAATGTTTACTGTTCACTTAGGTAGCTGAGAATGTTTGAATATCCTACCTATACAGGCTACTTACGCATTCTTCAAAACACGAGGAGATAAAACTCGGTCGCTACTTAAGCGATCCTACATTCCCTCAGTACTGAGCGAATGTAGAAAAGTATACTATTACGCTAGTATACTAGCGCGACTTTGCCGGGCGAGAATTGGTGTGCACTAAACGACGTCTGAATAGAACTACAATCAGTAATTTGTGATATGGAATGGGCAGGAAAGCAGCCAAAAGCACCAGCCGTCGAGAACAGGAGAAGGAGAGAGGCAGCAGTGTGCTGCATCGAAACATCGATACTACCCCTTGGGAGAAGCAGCACTGCAGCACAACCGGTGGTCAACCAGACAATTTGTTAGTGACAGCACCTTCTCCGCACATAAAACGTCACCACCTATTAAAGGAGAGGAGCACGGAGTGATGAAATGAAATGACCAGCTGTTGTAACACGTGAGAAATGATGATACAATTCGTCAGTCCGTGGCGGGACCAAATTTGAGAACAAATTCTCATCGGAAATCGTGACAAGTTTGTACGTCACCACGAAATACTGACGCAGTGCCTGATTTTCAAGAAGCTATTTCATTTTATATCAAATTCAAATGAATTGTTAGAATTTTTATTTTGGTTTCAATTTGATTGCCATATCGATAGTGCATGGTCACGGCGCAACGACGTTGTTTCACGCGCGATTTTGTCTCGGCGTGTGGCCGTCATTTCATCACGCCGCGCTTTTACCGAAATCACGCCGCGTGAAATGAACGCGCGGCAAAAGTCTCGAATTCGAGAGTCCCGAAATAACACCCGTGGTGGTAGAAGTAAGAAAATTTCGAAACAACGCCGCCGCGCGTTCATTCGGGA
>CAWZYM010000195.1:172500-335000 GCA_963966185.1 Rhabditoides inermis | reverse complement strand
CCAGAGTTCTAGAAAAGAAAGATTCGCCTGAAGATTACACACAATACATCACCGATATGTCTTCAAACGTCTTCTAACGAATCAAATTTGTGATTTGTGAAACACGACAAATCACAAACTATGTATATTAATGGAACGCCAACAAAAACACTATCAAATGAATAAGATTAATAAATTGACCCACTCTAGGTGACGGCGGAGAATAGATGTTTGTAGACGCATAGGTTGTAGCACATCTTGACCATGGTCGCCTGGATGAGGATGACGGCCCACGCACAACGGCCTTTCTCAGACAAACGCCCTGGAAGAAAACGAATCAATATAAATGTAACGCACTAGAAAACAACAAACTATAAAATCACGAAATCAAAAATTATGAACTATTGAGTGATAGACACGTATCTCTAATCGAAATAATGTGTGTAACGTAACAAAAAGTAGAGCGGAAGCAAAGCATGAAAATAACATGAGCAAATGAGCAGGGGGGGGAAGTACCTGCAGGATTCCGCTCAACTCATCAGACTCCATGCCCGCCAGTATCCTCTCTTTCCACTATTACAACTAAAGAATCGAAGCAAGAACAAGTCAGGTAGAAATGGCGTGAAGCGCTAGCACGTAGGTAGAATGATATAATGAGTGCGAACTATGTAATAAGTACGTACACGTTGTAGATACTAGTAATGAATCAGAATCAATAAACAATCGATGAACATCAATAAAAAGCTGGAAAATGACGACGTTAGCCTAAAGAGAGGGGCGGAGCCCTTTACTGGCATTACGACCACAGTTGATCGGAAATATTTGTCAACAGGAATTCGTGTTATTGAAATAATCGGATTTGAATGTCCCGGACAGACAACATTCAATTTGTGACCGTAACTCATCTGAAAATATAAAATATATGAGCCATAAAAGAACCAACTGGTACTGAATACACTTCAGTAACTTGTCCGACATGCGACAGTCAGGCTCGGTGAGTCCAGGCAATATAACAATAAATATAATGAAGAGAGATGGACAGAGAGGGAGACGGGGGGGGGGAGGAGGAAGGAGAGGACGAAAGAGATGGAGGAGGAGAGAGAGAGAGAGAGAAAGAGAAAGAGAGAGAGAGAGAGAGGAGAAATAGAGAAATAAATTACACCACCCACTCTCAATTAGTCATGTTTCTCGATTGCATTTCAAGAAGTATTGTCTGTATAGTGGGTTTCCCCATTTTTTCGCCGTTTGCCAATTTCACGAACTTTATGGAAATCTTTATGGTAATGTTGCTATGGGTCCAGCATCCTCTCTTCCGGACCGCTGTTTTTGATTTGCTGTTTTTGCTGAGAGTTTTTGAACTGTAAATCTCAGATCGGATCATGGAACTGGCAGTCGTACTCAGAAAGAGTAATCAAATGAATGCTACAGTGGCGGCCAAAAATGTATCACACTTTGATTTTTGCTCTCAAAAACTATTCAAAAGAAAGATAGAGCTCATATCGTTTGCACACCGTTTTTGGACTCCATTCGAACCTAATACCATGCTTCATATTGATCCTCCTCTATTCTTCCGGTTACAGTAGGCAGATTATTGTATTTTCAAAATCATCATTTTCTCTTTTTGAAAAATCATCATTTTCTCTTTTTGAAGAAAAATTCCTGTGACCAAACTACACTTCCAAAAAAGTTCTACACACCTTTTTCGGGTAGAACCACTCATTAGGCATCCAAAAACACCTTGATTTCATATTACATTGTTAATTACTTAAATTTTAAAAAAGCAATTAAAAAAACATCAAAAAATTGCAAAACTCTACTTTTAACAAAGCCTAACTATACTATAAAATGATATAATAGCCTAAAACTTTCTCAGTACTTTGTCAGGTGTCCCTTGTTCACAATAACGGCCTGGCAGCGGCGGGGCATCGAATCGATCAGCCTGTGGAGGGTCGCGAGATCGATCTTTTTTCACTTCTGTTCGAGCAACGCGAACTTCTCGTCCGCATTTTTTACCCGAACCTTGCGAGTCCGCCGATCGAGCTCTTTCCTCCGCCGATCGAAACGCTGGCGCGCACACCGCCAGCGTTTTTGAACTGTAAATCCGTAGAAAAGAGAAACAAAAACGGATCCAGAAAGCAACCAAAAGTTACAGTAGTTCGAGGAAGCCTGAAACGAAAAATGTGATCACTTCATACAGATAACTCCAACCTTATCGTAGTATTCGACCGCATAGGAAACGTCCCAGATACGTCGAGTGCCATTCAAATACCTGAATCAAGGTATGGAATCGGAAACAATACATACAATAGCTAGCGTTATCGTACCATGCTCCAAACAAAGCGCGTAGGGTTACAAAAAGCAGTTGCGACTAGTCTTTGTGCTAGAGGGGAAGGATAGATATACAATAAGATTGAAAACATCATAGTGATAGTATGTAAATTAAAGTGATCAAAGCAGTGAAGTAATGACGGAACCTTGCAGTGTCTTTCAAGATGTTTCGAGATGTAGGAAAAGGATTCGGAATGTATGCAAATGAGGTGGATTCGGAATATATGCAAATGAGGTCGCAGGTGTGCGGAGGCGAATGTCTAGCCGATGCGTTTTAGATGGAGACCGTTGCTATTGCTGCACCCCGTAGAAAATCTTCACTTTTTGTCATCAGCCTTTTTCCCATTCGTGGTTTGCTCACGTGGCCACAAAACAGAGAAGACAGCAAACAGTGACAGTCATGCAAATCGCAGTTTCTCTTTGAAAACAATGCCGTTTCTCAATCATTTCCTCTCTCCTCTTCCGAGCGGGAGAATGCAGCCACCACAAAACAGACATGTCATACCTCAATCAGGTATCTCGCTCTCCTTCTCTCTTTCTCTCTCTCTCCCCTCTCTCCTCTCTCTCACCCCTCCCTCGCAGGTTCCAAGGACCCGTCTCTCCTGGGAGGGACTCCGTTGAAGTCTGGGGACGCGTCGGGGGACACTCCGCCTGCCCTCTCTCTGCCCCTGTCCAGCTACTTTCTGACACAGCGCGAGTCGGCGCTGCCCCCATCGAAAGAGGCCGCGTCCAAGCCCGCATCAGCCGAGCAGACGGGGCACTGCAAGTCCAGGGAGAGCCGCGAGTCCCTAGAGCACAAGAGCCGAGAGACATCCAAGGTAGCGGGTGATATAGATTGATTGTCGACTGATATCGAGTGATATCGAGTGATATTGAGTGGTTGCAGGACATTCGGACGGGTAGCGATGAGCTCACGAAGACCATTGCTCTGACGAGCTGCGAGAAACTGCCGTATCCGATTGCGAAACACTTTGTTCACACCAAACCCCACATCCCTGTTAGGAGGAGGATGGAACAGAGTGCACCCAGCAAGTCACCCACGGCTGGTGAGAGAGAGAGAGGAGGAGAGAGAGGTAGAGAAGGAGACGGGACGGAGGGAGAGGGAGGGAGAGGGAGGGAGAGGGAGGGAGAGGGAGGGAGAGGGAGGGAGAGGGAGGGAGAGGGAGGGAGAGGGAGGGAGAAAGAGAGGAAGACAGTAAGAGAGAATGATTCCAGGACACATGCATCGCTCCCGCGTCCGCATCGATCACGTACTGGAAATGAGGCGTGAGTGACTGATCAAACTACAATGATCACATGATCAAGACACAATTAGCAAACTACAATACACATTCCAGCACACCACCACCGTTTCTTCGTTCGCAACATTGCGATCGGACTGCTGCTCTACTTTCTGGCGACTTTCGGCGCGCAGGAGAGAAAGTACACAGTGTGGACAAAAGGTACGGTAGAGTACAGTTACCCGACATATACCGTACCCATACCGTACCCCTAGACATGCTGTATGACGACTGTGCCAAGCACTGGCCGCCCGCTGTCTGCTCCCATTGGCGGGAGACGATCACAATGGATGAGAGGATAGCCAAGACATTCATCTCATGGATTCAGTCCACACATGGCAAGAAGGTTGTTTACCAGATTGTTTACTTGTTTACTTCTATTTTCACAGTCCGCTCGTGATCAGTCCTATCACAGAGAGCACATCAGCCTCTCGCGCAATCACGCCATTACTGAGGTGGGATACTGTAGCGATACCGTAACCTGTCTAAAGTACCGTACTCCAGAGTTCGATGAGCGAAGTGGACGCGCACACTTCCATCTGCTACATTGTCGGCAGTCTGCTGCTGATTCTCGGATACAGGTGTTGTTTACTTGCTTGTTTACTTGTTTACCTGTTTACTTGTTCCAGTCTCTCGCCTCGCACCCTCCTCCTAACCGGTTGCTATGCACTGGTCGTCTCTTCGGGGATGCTGTTCGTGTCTCGCTATGGACCGTACAACGGGGGAATCGCCTTCCACACTATGAGCTATATTGTGGGAAGAGAAGAAGAGAGGGGAAGAGAAAGAGGGAGAGAGAGAGGGAGAGAGAGAGAAAGAGAGAGAGAGAAAGGGAGAAAGAGAGAGGGAGGGAGAGAGAGGAAGAGAGAGAGAGAGAGAGAGAGAGAGAGAGAGAGAGAGAGAGAAAGGAGGAGGAGGAGAGAGAGGAAAGAGCGAGAGAGATCCCTGTTTAGAACATCAAAATTCCTCTCTGCATCACTATCACCGAGAATCTGCGGTCGCGAGGGAGGGTCGTCTTCGTTTCTGTGAGTCTCTCTCTCTCTCTCTCTCTCTCTCTCTCTCTCTCTCTCTCTCTCTCTCCTTCCCTTACTCTTTCTCTCACATCTCTTTTTCAGCTCATCTCTCTGATCGACGGCGCGTGTACGGTACTCGCCGCTGTATTGCATGTTTACCTCAAAGACTGGTGAGCACTTTTTTTTCTTTTCATCACACACATTGTTTTCTAGGTACTTCACCGCTGCTGTTTACCTGACCATGTCTATCGTCGCTTTCGGAACAGTGTACACGTGGGTAATAAAGGGAGAGCGAGAGAGAGAAAGCGAGAGAGAGAGAGAGAGAGAGAGAGAAAGATGAGCTCTCTTCCAGCCTACTCCCGCACAGTGTCGCTTGGGCTATGGCCACTAATCAACGAGAACTGCTTGGAAAACAACTCAAGCACATTGAGGACTACGGTGAGAAGGATATGCTTACGTCACTCTGGAATGACGTCACCATGGATTCATACGTCATCGTTGATGGTTGAGATTCTCCGTTCAACACTCGGGCGGACGACCTGATCGAAGACAACTCGTACGCGGCCCTCGCGCCTGCCTCCCGGATAGCTGCGATGCGGGAGGGAGGGCGACATCCGGGAGTCTGGAGGCAGGCCATGTGCATCATACTCGCTACGTGGGTGGTCCCTCCCTCTTCTCTCCTCTCTCTCTCTCTCTTCCTCTTGTTAAAAAACGGGAGAAAAGTAGGTTGATGTGTTTTCAGTGCCATTTCTCGTGTGGTGACCACACAGTCGCGCATTCTCGGCAAGCACCTGCCGCTTTCTTTTATTCCAACGTGAGACTCTCCTTTCCCTCTCTTCATCTTTCTCTCTCTCTCCTCTCCATCTCTCTATCTTTCTCTCTCTCTCCTCTCCCTCTCTCTATCTTTCTCTCTCTCCTCTCTCTATTCACTCACCCCTCATCTTTCAGCCAGTACGCATACGGAGCCGTTACGGGTCTCATTTCACTTATCGCCCTCCCTGTCATAATGCTGTGGGTAGTCAATTTATCTTTCCTTATTTGCAAGAAGATCAAATTATTCTCCTACCGTAACCCTCATCTTTGAAAAAGGTCAAATTATTCTCCTACCGTAACCCTCATCTTTGCAAGAAGATCAAATTATTCTCCTTCCGTAACCCTAATCTTTGCAAGAAGGTTCAAATTATTCTCCTACCTCAACCCATGTCAAATCAATGTTTACAGCCTGGATCGTCGTCTCTCCGCCTTTCTGTCCCATGTGATCTCTTGTCTATGCCTGCTTGCGCTCATGTTCCAATTGACGGCATTCGATTCTCTGCCCAAGAATGTGGAACACCTCAATCCAAATGGTACTGTGAAAGAGAGATAGAAAGTACAGAGAAAGAGAGAGAGAGAGGGAGAGAGAGAGAGATGAATACATTTTCCAGTGACCACGCTGACCTATGGACTGCTCGGTCTACTGACTGTATCAGGCGGTGTCACTCAGATTGCGCTATTCATCATAGCACTGGAGTTTGTGAGTTTGAATGAGAGAGAGAGAGAAAAAAAAGAGAGAGAAGAGAGAAAGAGAGAGAGAGATCTTTCCAGGCCCCGATCCGTTACCGCATCATCTTCTTTGTCCTTCTCGAACTGCTCGTTCTAGCCGCTCAGACGCTGTCGCAGAACGCTGGCGAGACGGTGGAACAGGTATACGGTAGCTACCGTATAGGTCAAAGTACAGTACCTGCCTAGATGATCGATCTGAACGAGTCGCATCTGCTGTTCGTGTGTGGTCTGGCGGCAGCGGGCCTGCCGATTCTCTCTCAACTCATGAAACAGACTAGGATCCCTATGGCAATCAGTGATATGCGGTTTGGAAGGTAGGAGAGAGAGAGAGGGAGAGAGAGAAGGGGAGAGAGAGAGGGAGAGGGAGAGGGAGAGGGAGAGGGAGAGGGAGAAAGAGAAGGAGAGGGAGAGGGAGAGGGAGAGAGATATAGAGAGAGAGAGAGAGAATCTTCAGGGCGGGCTTCACGTCTGCCTCCAATGGCTCTACTCTCTCGGAGCTCGATAGAGACATGAACAACCTGGACAGCAACAAACTCTGAACCTCTTACTTACAAGTCTTACAAACGTAGATTATAAACACTGTATTCGTATTAGAAAACGTTAGATGATTCATTGCATTTCGATTAAAATTGTTAGTGTTGTACAATTAGTGTGGGGCCGGGTTGGCCAAGTGGATAGCGTCACAGCTTGCTAAGTGAACGGTCGCTGGTTCGATTCCCCTCGCGGGCAATTGTTCTACCGAATTCCACTACCTCCCGGTGGGGCGCGTGAACCCACTCTCACCCTCTGAGTGAGAGCTCTACCATCGGCGGCGGCAGTCTTTCAAGATCTTCACCACGCCTCGCATCCGGAACTGGTCACTTCGCGATGTTCACGCCCATCTACCATGAACAATCAGGACTCGCGCCGCACTGTTCCAGCCAAGGAGCCCCAATACCCCACTGTAGGATTGTGTGTGCTTCCAGATAACCCATCATGCTACCATTGTATGTACATGTCGGAATCAGGCTGATAAACAAACAACAACAATTAGTGTAATAAGATAAATGTTCATTCATTCTCGTTTTATTTGTCAATGAATAACGTAATACTCTGTGTCCTTCTTTTTATGCTTTTCCATATTGTTGCAATAATCGGAATAAACGATGAAAGTGCCCCTGAAAATATAGCATTGATAATGTAGCACGTAAATTGATTATTTTTCTCCTCTACTTATATAGTGGGTCCCCCGTTTTCGCGGTCCGGCAAAACGAAAAATGGAATACGAGATGTGACAGTCCCGACTAATAAATTGAGATACCAGACGCGTTTCGCTAGTTCATTTTTTTTCACTTTCTAGACCGGTTAGCGGTGTGAACGAGATGAAATTGCATACGTAATGTAGGAAAATGAACTGTGCCACCAGCGCAGCAACTACCGTAACCGCGTCATATTTTGAAAAGTGATTTAAATGTGATTGCATTGCGATAGATTCTTCCCAATTTGAGTACCGTTAGACTCAGGCAAAAACGAGTACGTGAGGTCTTCGTAGTCGAGGTTTATTCGCATTGAAGTCGTGATCGATATCTGATCGATAAACGAAAATAACTCCTCAGCAAATGAATATTTTTCTACAATTTTCAGATGGTAGCTTCTGAAAACCCGTTTACTTGACCTCTACGTACAAAAGTTTGGGAAATTTAGTCTGGTATTCATATAATTAGCAAAATATAAAATAGGATAAAATTAAAAATTATATTAAACTGTTTTCTAGTGAAAAAACTACATGTATAATCATGGATTCTTCCTCCCATTGGAATACTCTGATTCTGTATCAAAGTTGAGCTACCAACTCGCAGTTATCCCCAATTTTGTACACAAACTTGAAAATAACTCGGTTAAATTAAATAAAATTTCACAAAAATTCATGAGCGCATACTTGATAGGCAAACAAACAAACCTACGTAGCAAAATTTGAATATTTTTCATTCATGGTCAAGATATTCGACAAAACCGGCAATCGCCCCTTGGAATAGAGATCATTTCCATAATCGACCGATTGTCTGGTTTGTGTCTGCGTCATTTCTCGTAATTAGAGGACCGCGAAAACGGGGGACCCACTATAAACATCCTTGAAAGATATAAACAATATGAATAGTATTGCTTGAATTGTGCAAAAAGAAAATAACAAACTGTACAGAAAAATGCATAAATACACGACGAACGAAAAACGATCACAATACAAGTCGATCTTCTAGAATTTCTCAAAATTGAGTATGAAAAATGCCACAATAACCTTGCAATGACAACCGTAGGTACACAAATGATGAGTGTTTGGTTTCACATGATTGGTTCAACCGTGTGCCGCCCCCGTGATGTACTGTGTGATCGAATTGTTCATTTTAAACGGTTCGAAACCTTGTTCTTTGCGGGGTCGTTCTTTTATAGAATACTTCTGGTTTTGATGAGATGTGGTGTTCAGCCGATGTACCGCGATAGACACAGTTTTATTCCTTCTGGTTTTACTATATACTTCGAATCACAAACGCCACTTTTTTCAGATTTGCTCAGGTCTCAGCAATGACATACATATTGGTTTCGCGAACGTAAGATTTTCTGCCCCCGCAAGTAGTGCTTCTCTCATTCGTTCAGTGCTCCTTTGTTTGGTACCATTGTTTGTGCTTGTATCATATATGCTGTACATAATAAATATAGTCGAACTGTCCGATACCTTTAGTCTTACTCATGAACCAGTATGCAATGCATCGAGTTGAGCAAGGAGTTAGGCTAAGGGCAGAGAAAGAGAGAGAGAGAGAGAGAGAGAGAAAGAAAGAGAGAAAGAGAGAGAAACCTCCAATAACCCTTAGGCTTAGACGGGGAGAGTCCAACCACAGCAGATGACCTTTAGGCTTGATCGAAAAGACCAACTTATCGGACATCTGTCAAATGTAGCCAAGATTTGCAGGAGTCTCTATACTCCAAGTGGGGGTGAATGATCAATCGCCACTCAGGACCCACTTCATTCAACCAAATTGTTCGTGTACTGCCTTCATTTCCACTCCACAACACTCTAAAAGTACTAGTTTTCCCGGCGCTAACGCGCTTTTAAAAATCCTCCATTTTCAAAATACGAGGGAGAGAGAAAGAAAGAGAAAGAGAGAGAGAGGAGGAGGAGGAGAGAGAGGGAGAGAGAGGGAGGGAGAGAGAGGGAGGGAGAGAGAGATCCCTGTTTAGAACATCCAAATTCCGCTTTGCATCACTATCACCGAGAATCTGCGGCCGCGAGGGAGGGTCGTCTTCGTTTCTGTGAGTCTCTCTCTCTCTCTCTCTCTCTCTCTCTCTCTCTCTCTGTCATTGTGGGTAATAAAGGGAGAGCGAGAGAGCGAGAGAGAGAGAGAGAGAGAGAGCGAGAGAGAAAGAGAGAGAGAGAGAGAGAGAGAGAGAGAGAGAGATGAGCTCTCTTCCAGCCCAAATTCTTACTAACTTAATATGATTGCTAATTCATAAGGCATTTCTCTCCTAAAAAAAGGATATTAGATATTCTATAATTTTCAAATTTGTTCATGAAGTATTTGTGTGATATTTTACCAAATATTGTTTCATTTTTCAGTTGCGAAGGGCCAGCAGCTCGACTCGCAGACGTTCCGCATTGATAAGGGAAAGACTGGTGAGTGCCGTTCATCGCTCTCTCTCTCTCTCTCTCTCTTTCTCTCTCTCTCTCGTTGCTAGCTTATCCCACCTCTCTCACAGGCATGGTGGAGACGCTCTCGAGTGGCGCGACGCTGCTCCGATCGGCTCCCAAAAAGGCGCCCGAGGGATGTAAGGAGTGGGGAGGTGAGTACATCGTATATTCAAATTGTGTCATCATATCAATATCGATATTGTCAGCGCCTACCATGATGAACACCCGACCGACGCTGTCGCTGGCATTTGGCCTGCCACCGGCGGAGGGAGAGGGAGAGGATGGACCGGGTGGGATCCCGCTGCCTGGAGAAAGCGGACTGCCTCCCGCCTACACTGGTCTCCCACCCGCACACGGGGGTCTGCCGCCTGCCGATGGGGAGAGGGAGAGAAGGAAGGGTGGGTGGTGTGGTTAGGTAGTTTTGATGGTGACATATGCAAGCTATTGGTGAAAGTTTGTTTTGTGTGACTTGATTAAGATTTGAAGCATATTTGTTGTAGTGGATTGGAGGAAGGGGGGAGGGGTGACAGTATTGAGTATGAGGTTGTTGTTGAGTGGTCTATAGTTTTGCATTGCTGTGGGTTCATAATTGGCTGTTGGAAGATTTACATATAACTTATACTTCCAATGAAACACGATTGATTCGTGTAATGAAGAAGGTTTCTTAAATGTTTTCTGCGAAGCGTATTTTTACGCTGTTTGCCACACTTTTTTATTGGACACGTCTTCTATCTTTGCGTATGGCGAACGATATGTGATAGCATGTTAAGTTAATACACACAATGTTAGTGTCCAGTTGATCTGATAATACTACTATACCCAACATACCGTTTCGCGGTCATTGCGTAGTAGTTATACCGTGCATATGTCTTACGTTGTTCTTTTGAGAGGAGTCGTTCCGCGCGCGTCGCCGTCGAATGATGCGGGAGCAGGGCCTGACAGAAAAGGAGATCAAGCGGGCGAGGAGGTGAGGGAGAGAGAGAGGGGGGGGGAGGAAGGAGGAGGGAGGAAGAGAGGAGGAGGGAGGAAGAGCGAGGTTATCAGCTTGATTCCGATATGCAATGATGCTTTCGAGTTTTCTAATGCTCTAGGAGGGTATGATTCCCAGCGGCGTGCAGAGTTCTCAGAAAGTGCGAGTGCAGTTGGCAATCCTTTGCGTGTTGATACATCAACTTCTCAAACTCATACACGGTTGATGCAGTGTTTATGATGTTTGTGTTTTTTGGATATGATATAGTATAGGTTACTGTGAAATAGCCATTTGAGATCCATCTGGATTTCGGTATCCTGAATTTCGGGATCGGGTTCGGAAGTTGAAATCTACGTGGTTATAAGTGTGCTCTCTCTTCCTGATTAATTTTCTCTTCATTGACTGTATTTGTTTAGGTGAAGCTGGAACCGGGCGAGGCGGCGCCATTCGTGCAGCCGGTGGTGCAACAGGCGGACGAGTTCCAGCCTGAGTACGAGAGCGACGAGGAGGGAGGGACGGTGAGTGGAGAGAGAGCGGGAGGAAGGGAGAGAAAGAGAGGAAGAGAGAGGGAGGGGGAGAGAGAGGAGGAGAGGGAGGGAGGGAGGGAGGGAAAGATGAATGGAGAGAGAGGGAGGGCGGAGAGATCTCTCTGCAGTAGTAGTACGGAGATATGTAGCGAGTGGGGGCCGGTGAGAGAGGGAGAAGGTCGTGTGTTTCAGATCGACGCGCCCGTCGCCACTTCCACGGGAATCGGCGCATGGACGCGGGGAGCTGCGGTGTGAGTGTCTACTGCTTACTTCACTCTTTCCATTCCCGTTTCCTATCATGCCATATTTTCTTTTCGATCGTGAATCGTGATGAACCCAGATGTTGCAATCGGAGCGTTGAATTGTGATTGTGACTGAGCAACTCAAATAGTGTTTATTCTCTATGCGACTATGCCCGAATTATGCCTAGTGGATACAATGGAATCTTATGTTTTTGTCGAATATTTAGGTTATGTGTGTTTGTATTCCCGTCGACTTTATATATTTCTGTTTCCGAACCCACTCCGGATGTGTTGTCAAAGTGATCGATTCAGTTAACATTCTAAATGTGTGTTTTGTTGTAGTAAGCAAGAGGAGTCGGACAAGCCGGCGTTCGTCTCTCCCCTCACTGCTCGGTACAGGGAGAAGGAGGCCAAGGAGGCGGCAGAGCTGGAAGCCGCGCGGGCGGCCAACAAGAAGCCAGAGGAGAAGAAGATCGAGTTCGAGGTGGGTGTCTCGTGTGTGCTCTGTGCACTGTGTTTTGTAATTAATACGTTTCTTTTTTTAATGATACATGTGCATGGTTTTGTTTTATTTAAGACTTTTCGTCAATCGAATCACGTTTCATGTAATTATCCGGTATCCAGATATCCAGAATCACTTTTCGACTTTTCGTGATGACTATTGATATTTTTCAGGAGAAGGTGGCTCCAGTGTCTAAGAAGAAGGCTCCCGCTGTGGTGGAATTCAAGAAGAAGACGAACAAGGGCAACATTCGACAGAGGACCGCCGATTGAGGAGAGTTTGATTAATATTGTGATTGTTTGTAATAAGTTATTGTGTTGTACACACCGAGTCTCACTCTGTCTGATTTCATTTGTTTTGTTGCGTTGATGGTTAGCATGTTGTTGAATAAACGTTACCGGTTATGTTACACTTGCCTTTGTCGAGTGTCACCGGTCGATTGGTACCGTAGAATATCTGCAATTTGTTCCATACTTCTGCCTGGTCACGGTGCGTCACCGCACCGTATGCTTGCTGTCATACAGTATCATGTTGTAGATGTACTGTGTAGTAGTACCTTTTTGTAGATGGCGTCTCGCGTGGGCACGTGGTTTGCGGGGCAGCGCACGCGGTTCGTCGAGTACATGAAGGTAATCCTTGTATCCTTATCCTTCACTCGGCAGTTGAGTATCTCGATATTTGTATCTGCTCACAACCAAGAACCGCATTTATGCGTGAAAGTATGCACTTATTGTATAGGATCTACGACGTAGTCGTCGTACGAAGAGTAGTCCTGGCCTTTAACGATCGATTGAGACGCTGGTTTCAGGTGATGGGCAACGACTACGCTTCCGTGTTCAAGGAGACGGCACAGGACATCAAGAACCGGCCCGTCAAGGCTGGTCAGTGCTACATGTTACTGCCACCTGGTGGTAGCGTTTCTCAGTTTGCGCCCCTAGTTTCCAGGCGGGAAACTTTTTGATTTTGAATCTCGGAAATGTTTTTTTCTGCAATATCAAGAAAACTGTCGGATATTAAATTCGAAGAAACAGATCGTGTGAAGGATTCCTGCCTGTACCACATATCAAAATTTCGTCATCATTCGATCATTCTGAACGGAGTTATTAACTCCGGAAGATGAAAAAAAATTTGCTTCATTTGACTTGCAAATGATCCTCATTTTCCTAAAATTTCGAATGGTGCAGGCCGATAACAGGCTATTGATGCCTAACATGATGTCTGGTAAATATTCTGAAAAATGACTGCCGTACGATGAACGTGGGGGATGGTCTATATATGAATGATAGTATCGAAATGTCTCTCGTGCAGGCGTGGTGTTCTCTGTGCTGGGCGGGCTGGTGTACGCGGTGGAGACGAACCCGACTGAGTGGGACATGCGGAACGAGCTGGCCGAGCGGAGACAGCAGATGACACTCCTACCCAACACCATACACAACCACAACACGGGTGAGTGGGCGTGGGCCAGTAACTATTCTGGATTACTCCATAGAGCATGGAGTAGGAGTGTAAAATAGCGAGAGAGAGAGAGAGAGAGAGAGAGAGAGAGAGAGAAATCAGAAAGCGGGTATGACGATGTGACTGACTTGCTTGTAGATGCTGCTCTCCGCGAGCGCACCGCCTTGCTGAACCAGGGTCGCCTCACCCACTACGACTGCATTCTCTTCTCGCTCCTCGTCCGCAGCGAGTGCGACCGCAACGTGGGTCCGTTGGTTTTGCGGGTAGAGAGTGGTGAGAAATAGGTTGCATCAACGTGGTTTGATTTGGAGTTAATGGTTTCTTTCATTTGTGAATATCTAGTGTTTCCATGATGTAACCGTAACAAATGATGTAACCGTGAAATGTTAATGGGTGGGTGTGGGTAACCTTAACATGTTGATGTGCCCTCGTCTACTTCTCGTCAATGCTTTCCGATTGCAGCTTCGCACGTACTCGTCGCAGGACTCGAACCTGCAGGCGTGGCCCTGGCAGAGGCTCTACAACAACATTCACGATGTCGGGGCCCTCGGGAAGTGGTGCGTCTCTCTCTCTCTCTCTCTCTCTCTCTCTCTCTCCATCCCTCCCCCTCTCTCTCCCTCTCTCTCTCCCTCTCTCCCTCCCTCCCTCCCTCCCTCCCTCTCTCTCTCTCTTTCTCTTTCTTTCTCTCTCTCTCCCTCTCTGTCTCTGTCTCTCTCTTCTCTCTTTCTCTCTTTCTCTCTCTCTTCTCTCTCTTTTCTCTCTCTCTCTCTCTCTCTTTCTCTGTCTCTGTCTCTCCCTCCCTCTCTCTCTCTCTCTCTCTCTCACACACACACACACACACACACACACACACACACACACACACACACACACACACACACACACACACACACACACACACACACACACACACACCTATCCTTTCAGGTGGAAGCTGGAGGAGTCGTTCCAGCGGTTTGACGTCAACGACGACGAGTTCAAGGACGGACTCGCCATTCCCGTCAATTACTGAGATGAGATGAGGAGATAGTAGATTGTGATATTACGAGTAAAGTGTACTAGTTGTTGCAGCATGTGCTTGTGTAGAATGTTTAGCGTAGAGTAGTTGGTTGAGAGCAATTGTTTCATCCATTACTTGTTGCGTTTGTGTTAGAGAGAGTTTAGATGTTTGATAAATATACAAGATTTGTGTTAATCAATAATAGAACAAGTAAGTGTATGAGTGTGAGATTGACGACGGGTGACTAGTGTGTTGGGGTGAGGAATAGCAGCATCATGCCCCGTCTCGCTTTCTCGGAGTGCCGACGATCTCGTCGCTTGTTTGCCTCCATTGCCGCTCCTTCTTGATCCGTGCAACATAGGGCGATCTGATTGAGTCGGGCGGGTGACCGGTAGTTAACTGAAAAACAACTTTGCTACATTCATTTCTTCGGTATTTTGTTGAAGCTCTAGAAACAATAGTGCTCTTGTGTTAGCAAAAGTTCTAACAAAAAAAAACGCAACGAAATCAAATAATACGAAATGAAAATAGGTTGAGCGCGTGTAAGCAATGCTTCAACAAAAGTTCCACCAATAGATTTCGATGAAACAACTTTGCTATATTCGTTTCTTCTGTATTTTGTTGTAGCTGTACAAACTTGTGTTTGTGTGAAAAAAAACGATTCAGTGAATTTGTGAGACGTGACCAGAAGCCAAGATGATTGGTCCTCATCAGAAATGACGACGTGTGAAATGTGAAATGACGTTCCCCCACCCAGCCATCCTTCCACTCACTCGCTCTCCCTGTCATTTCTCTTCCCCGCTCCGCAGAATGCGGCCGCCCGCCCTTCTGCTTCTGCTATGCACCATAGGTGCGTGTAATCAGCGAGTATCGATTGATTCCGTCGATCGATACAGGTGTCCTCGCCGCGTCCACTCCGACTGGTGATGTCAAACCCAATGCGACCGCTCAGATCATCCGGCACTATGGTGAGTGCTCACGTGGATGATTCGCAAGCAGCGAAAGCGCGCCGCAAACAGCAAATCTCCACGGCCTCTGTGGAACCCTCCTCGGCCGACGCCATTGGGCTTGCAGATCACATGCTGATCGTAGCCTCGCGCGGCGCAACAGTCGCCGCTCTCTTCATTACCCGAGTTCCCGCGCAACCTCCGATATCGAATGATTGAAACCGTCTCTACGTAGTATTTGTGAAAAATGCTCGCGTCATACATGATTTCTTCCAATACCTCCGGCGAGCTTTGTTGGGTAGGTTCTGATCGCGCGCGTTATTCAAGCAACCGGAGAGGCGGACGTTCATATTTGACTCAACTGATTATCGACTGATTATCGGTTGGTTATCGATTGATTATCAATCGATAATTATCGATAGAGTACTTACTAACGACCACGACAACGCAGTTTCTGGTTCTTCTTGCATTCGGCTCAGCAGTGCTGTCATTGGTTCTTATTACATTTGACATCATGGCGCAAATCGAAAATGTCGTTTGATTATAACGTTACAATAATCAGACGAACCATTTTCCTGCACTGTCTATCATGTAAAAATCAAAGGTCGAACGTCGAATGCTTAGAAATCAAGAACCAGTGAGACGTCATATCATCGTCACATCAACTTTTTTCCAATTTTTTTTTAAATTTCGTCACATCAACGGAAGGCAAGAAATCTCAAAACATGATCGCACGCACGCACGCACGCACGCACGCACGCATACAGAGACCGCGCACAGAGACGGCTCTCATTACCGATCGTTTGCCGAATGCATTGGAATGGCAAACACCAAACGGAGCCCAGCAAATTGATTAACGCGCGAGTGGTGCGGATGGGCGGATGGCGCACGAAAGGTGTCAAAGTCTGGCTGTTTGTAGCCAACTTTATACAATCTTCTCATCTCATCGATCTATCACATGTTGTGTCATGGCTTGCTTGACCTTGTCTGGTAGCAGATCATCACCTTTCACCTTGTGCTACCCTTTTTCTGAGTCGACCTCCTTGATCACGCCGCTGTAGGACCTCGGGTCCTTCCGAAGCCCTGCGATGTGTTATATATTGCGTGGCAGTCCTACAGCGACGTGATCAAGGAGGAGACTCCGCTGACGTGCTCAATCTGCGGCACTCATTCGGCGCTCACCCAGCCCTCTCTCATATGATACGATTACATCACACGAACCCATGCCTCTTTCCGCATCGGCGCGAACTCGCTAGTGACGCACACTCGTGTCTGGAACTGAACTGGAGGAACCGAACCCTCGGGCAAGGGTGCAATGAAGAGAGTTGAGGAAGAAGAAGAGGGAGAGAGAGAAAGAGAGAAAGAGAGAGAGAAAGAGAGAGAGAGAAAGAGAGAGAAAGAGAGAGAGAGAGAGAGAGAGAGAGATAGAAAGAGAGAGAGAGAGAAAGAGAGAGAAAGAGAGAGAGAGAGAGAGAGAGAGAGAGAGCGTGGAGCGAGAAGGATCTATACCTGTCGAATGGGCGCGTCCTTCCTGGGAGCAGTGAACGTTCTTTGAAAGAGAGCACAGGCCGCGTCGCGTGCCCCACCAGATGGCCAAGGACCAACTAGTACATTCTGATTAGATTTGATATATGTATATACTAACAATCAAATCAAATGTTTATTCGGAATCGCAAACATGATTTCATGAGTATGACACGTACGAAACAAAATCACTCATAAGAAACTATGATGGTAGAGGTTTTCGTGAACTTGCAATGGAAGATGCAGGTTCACTTTTCGTGCTCTTGCATTTCCATCCGTAGAGAGCATTCGTCTTGCGGACATACCTAAATCGATCGATATTCATCGATAATCTGCGAGGCGATTCCATTAACAAACTGACCGCAAGGAACGATATCCACTCCACATAGTGCCAATAGTGATCCAGTCCTCGAGCTACTTCCATATTGGGCTACTCCGGGCGGGCCCAGCGTTTCTCACGAAGAACTCCAGAACTTGCGGCGGCGACGGCCGGGGGTGCGAGAAATGCACCCGACCGGCCGCCGTGACGAAAAAATGGAAATGTAAATAAAATGATATTTATTACACCACAAGTGATGCGCCACACATAAAATGCCTGTGAACAATGGCAATGATCGGGTAGAAGTTCCAGTATAACGATTCCAGTAAACCAGCAATGAGAATCCACGTTGACGATGTGTCTTCTGGCTATCGGCTGACAACGTGTCAGGGTGGTCGCCAACCCACCGCGGAAGCGGAACTTTTTTCGGCCGTCGGGCGGCATCGAAACCGCGACATGTGATTTAGAGCCGCGCGCAAATCCACTGCGCTACCCACCGCGACATTATATTGTTTACAATCTTTACGATCTCCATGTTCTTCGAAAATCCGGGCGGAGAACCGCACATAGTTCTTAAGTATTTGATATTATGTTAATAAGTAAAACTACTTATGATGTTTGTGGCAATATAATTTCAGTGAGGTATGGGCTCGTTTTGTTTGGAATGCACTCGGCTGTCACTGCTCTCTTTTTCCTATTCATGCGAACGAAACACTTCCGACAGGTACCGAATGCGGGAGAATGAGAAAACAGGTGTTCAGATGAACGCGAAGAGTACATCGATTGCACACGTCCTTTTGCGTTACCTGCCATTTATTCTATTCCCTGTATACATAGGTGAGTGACAGTAGAATCTACTAATTTCACTCTCCTTTTCAGTTGGAGCCATTTCTCTCGCAGTCTTTGCTGTTATGACCACAAATACTGGTGTTTTTGTACATATGTTAACTGGTTTGAATGTTGTTTTGTAGAATGTTCCGGATGTGTGGTATCTACTAGTTCTCTTTGCCTGAACAATGTCCTTTGCTATCCCGAACGACTGAAAATGCAAATGCCATTCTCTGGAATACACTGCAAAACGTCAGTTTTTCAATTCATTTTTTTATATTATAAAATGACTTTTTTTCTAGCTTTGAATGCTCTAACGGAACTTTGATGTTCGAAAGAAACAACACTATTGAAATGGTGAATTCTATGCGTTGTATGAGAGACAACTCGTGGAGTGTGAATGGATTCAAAATCGAGAAAATGAGAGCCACTTGTGTTCAAGGTTAGTTATATATTTAATACCCAGTTGTATATTTAATACCCAGTTGCCTATTTCTCACGGTTTTAATGCGTCGCGAAACAGTCATTAAAATGCAGATTAAACGAAAGTTCTAAGAACAGAAACGATCAGCAGACCACCGCTTTGGGTTCATATTTTGAAATTCCCGCCAAAGTGCGTTATCTTCTCTTCGCGTGCTCTCTGGCGCGTTTGCCGTATCAAAGAGCCGGCAGCTGAGAGCGAACAGTCCAATGTATCTTTACATGCCTGCCTATTGATATGCATACTTCAGGGTGTACTCACTGCGGATCTCCCCTTATTTCGGATTGTCCCCTCGGAAAAGAGTGTTTTGTCCAACCAAAGGTTGTGATAAAGGAAAACACATGTTCTAGGTACACCTACTGTTTATTCAATATAACAATTAAAGTTTCTACATAGTTTGATCTGCCCTCGAGGAAAGCTGATGTACAAAACCGGTTCGACGTTTGCCATGGTTACTTCAACAAACTGTGAAAATGGCGATTGGACAGCAAACAACTCTGGAAAGAACGACGAATTCATTTGTGCTGAGGGTGAGTGTGTAGTACAGTTGTTATTGTTTGTATGATCAGCACTTAGATTGTGATGTGTGTGGTTTTACATTGCTGGATTCTTGCAATGATTTTGGTTTCGTTTGCGACAAAACTCAGATAAAACTAACAGAGAATTACGACAAGAAAATCCGGTGTCCAAAGTGAGAAATACATACTTTTACAAACAAACTGCATAATGATTTCAGACTGGGCTGCAATGATGGAAGAAAATTGATGTATGAACCAACTAACGCAGTTATCAATGGGAACAATCGAGGATGGAAACAGGTAAACAGAGACTATTGTTTACAATAACATTAATCAATTTAAAACATAGGTGGCATCGAATCACACTTGTTCTGCAATTGGATGGATTGGAGTTGAATCTTCGGACACAAATTCAATGTCTTCACTCAAAGTTACTTGTATGGGAGAGGGTAGGTAATAGTTTGATTTATGCAAGCTTATTCATTATTTGAGACTGCGGAAAGTGTGCGAATCCGATCGAAATTTGTCCTAATGGATTCGAATGTGAAACAAATGCAGTAAAATCAAACAGTAGTTACATGTGTACAGAGTACGTTTTTCTAAACGTTTGTTAATCATTAGTTTTATTCAGAGTAACATGCAGCCAGGAATCGCTGTATTACGAAAATGAGTCAGGAAGCATGATTAAATCAACTAGTGGGAAACTCAAATGTCAAACCGACAAAAAGTGGAAGATTGATGAAAACGAAGCAGAATCTGTCAGGATTGTGTGCGGAAAAGGTAAAACATATGTTTCTTCGATTACATTCCACATGTGAATCAATTATTCAGATTGTGGTCAGTGTGTTACTCCATCCATAGAGAATTGTCCTCCCGGATTTGAATGTTTTGATTCAGCTATGGAAAACACAAACAAATGCACAGAGTGAATATTAAATTTTACCATTGAAAAAAAGTTATCAAAAATGTTTTCAGATGGAAATGTTTCGCAAACTCGGGTGAAATGTACTATTCTAAAAACGGTTTGCCTGTAAAAGTTTCGAGTGGAAAAGTACATTGTGATTTCGATAAACAATGGAATGTGGACGGAGAAAAATTCGAAACACTTTCCATTTTCTGTGCAAATGGTATTTTTTAAAGATTTCTAACAATTGTTAACTTTGACATTGTTAGATTGCGGCAAATGTGAAACCCCAGAAAAAGAAAAATGTCCTATTGGATTTACGTGTTTCGATGCTCTAAAAACGGAAAATACTAACAAATGCACAGAGTAAGTTTACAAAAAGTATGAACAATATTCTACATACCTATTTAGATGGAAATGTTTGTCAGGAAATTTGTATCACAAGAATGAACAGAATCTTCCTGAACTTGTTTCTAGCAAGAACATTCAATGCGACATTGATGAAAACTGGAAAGTTGGTGAAAACAAAATGACATCGATTTCGGTCTTCTGTGGAAAAGGTGGAACATTTTTGAAAGAAAAAAACTATATTTACGGGAAAAAATACGGGAAATTTAGATTGTGGAAAATGCAAAACACCCAAATACGAGTGCTTTTCTGGTTATTATTGTGATCCTGAAGCTTCATTGATTAAAAAAGAAGAAGAAGGAACTTGCACAGAGTAAACATACTTGATTTAATTTTGATTGTTATCACATTTCAGGTGGATCTGTGAGAGTGAAGACTTGTTCTATGTAAATGAAGACAACCAATGGACTCTGTCTCGAATCAATAAAGTCACTTGTGATTTCGACCAAAAATGGAATATCGATTTTTTCAAAACCCAGTCAAGCGTCGCAATATCTGTCTTCTGTGGAAAACGTGAAACTGTAACAAATGTATTTCGAATGTCTTGTTTTATTTAGAATGCAACACTTGTAAAGACCCTATTTATCTAACCGCGTGTCCCGCTGGTATGGAATGCTTGAATGAAACCGAATTGAAAACAATTGTGAAAACAGGACAGTGCAAAGAGTATGTATTGTATATTACAGATGTATTAGATTGTTACTTTACCAAATTTTAGGAGCAGTTGTTCTAATGGATTTTTGTATCATAACAATGCTGGAACGTGGACCGAAGTTATTTCTGGGAAAATCACATGCGAAAAGGACGACAATTGGGTGATTAATGAAGGAAGAGAGAAAAATATCGAAGTGTTGTGCGGAAAAAGTGAGCAAACTTTATTGTGTCTTGTGAAAAACGTGATACTGTAATTATTCACGGAGTTTTATTGTTTTTTTCCAGAATGCAACACATGTAAAGCACCTATTTATACGTGTGCCGATGGAATGAGTTGTGAAGATACACGCGAATTAAAAACAATTGTGCAAACAGGACAGTGCAAAGAGTATGTTTTGCACATTACTTACATATGTTTCAGATTCTCATTATGACCAATTTCAGGATCAGTTGTTCTAGAGGATTTTTGTATCACAACAATGCTGGGATGTGGACCGAAACTGTGTCTGGGAAAATCGCATGCGAAAAAGACGACAATTGGGTGATTAATGAAGAAAAAGAGAAAAATATCGAAGTTATGTGCGGACAAAGTGAGCACTTACTTTTCTGCAAAATAACGTTTGTATTTTAATACTAATTAGAATGTAACGAGTGTCTACTCACCGAGCTGTGTGCGGATGGATATGAATGCGAAAACATCGTGAAAAACGAAGAGAAGCAATGCCTCACGTAAAATATACTATGTGCTTTAAAACTCAAAATGATTTGTTTTTAGAGTGAGTTGTCCGTCAAAAACGTTGTTCCTGGTTGACACGTCCGGGAATGTTTCTATCGCTTCTCCCAACACTGCAAAGTGTGACACTGGCAAAAACTGGAAAGTGGGAGGGCAAATTATCGCTGTTGACCAGCTGTTTTGTGGAACAGGTTTTATTTTAATCTCATTGTATCATGTATTTAATAGTTATTTCAACAAAGTTTTGAGGTTGTAATCAATGCAAGAAGCCCACGTATTCAAATTTTTGTGAATTTGGATATACTTGCTATGATAATTCAACAATGATTATGAAAAACGAAGGAAAATGCAACGAGTAAGTATAAAAAAACATGTGATTGTAAAGTGAGTATTGTAATTTAGGTGGACTTGTGCGAGAGGTAATATGTACTATGTAGCGCATCGGAATGGAAAAGATTTGTTCATGTTTATGGCAAATGTGCAGTGTGGTACAAACGGAATGCTGAAAGCAAACGATCAAGAATGGCATGAAGTTTCGGTTAGCTGCGCGCAAGGTGAGGACTGTGGATTTTTCTGATGTCATGTTGTTTTTAGAATGTACAAAATGTGTTTTCACAGAGGAAACGTGCCGCGAAGGATACAATTGTTTGTATTTCATAAAAATGCAACGTGGAGCAACGAATGGATGCATAGAGTCAGTATCTGTTATCATTTCCCTGGACGTATCCCCCATTTTATAGGAATGGGGGCGTTTAGTAAATAACCAATAAGAATTCGCCTTTCTATCATTAGCAAAACGCTTTGCGTATAGCATAATCCGAACCTGCATTGTAACGTCTGAGAAGCGTGACCGATGCGCTACATTGATAGAGAGTTGAGAGTATCGACAGCTCGTTCGGGAAATGCGCTAGAAACACCAAAGTTTTGACGGGAGTTTTCAAAACAGCCCGCTGGTTTGGTACGCCCGAAGGTGTCCGCTCTTCCAGAAGTTGCGTTCGAACTAAAAGTAGAATAGTGAGTCAGAGAGTCAGAGATTTATCCGGAATCGTTATACGTGAACATGACATCGTAATCACAACAATATGAATGGAAGCACGCAGTAGGACCAAGATCTTGAAAGGCTAACGCCGGGGGACAAACAGTTTAGCAATCAAGATGGTGGACGACGATTCTTGATCGATACACAGCCGACACTTGATCGATAATCAGCCCAATCCATTAGAACACCAAATGACGACAGAGTAGCTCCGGGTGTTCCTTTGCTTCCACGTAGCGTGTATTTCCTCGAGCCAGTAGTACTGCATTCTCGTGAGCTTCTGCATCGCCTTGCTCAAGGGTACTCGCGCAGGATCCTTTAGACGAACCGACCGCACAGCGCTGGTAAATAAGAAATAATAAGATTAGTGAGGTTTTGTCCAATTACCCCAGAATGCGCTCCTGTATCTATAAAATTGAACGTGAACGGAACGTATATACAACGCATCACGAACTTATACATGAATTTAGACACGTTTGTGAAGCAAATTTTTATTACCGAGTCGATGAAATATTTTACGACACATCTGAAACCAAGAATATGGTTTGTGGAAAGGACAATAAATGGTCGATTGATGGAAAACAACTAGAAAACGTCAAGGGAATGTGCTATACAGAGCGTAAGTAACTTTATTTTAATTATTTTTATGTGTGAGACTCAGAGTGCCGCAGTCCCCAGCATAAGTATGATTTTTGTGCAAAGACGCTTCCGATATGGTTTCCCGGATACTACGTTCTCGTTAACATCACGGGCCTTAGAGATTATTTCGACGATATAGGAGCACAGTGGTATATATATATGCGAGAAAGAAATTTTATTGGAAAATACAAGCTGAGGTTACTGGAAAACCCTGATACTCGAACTATTTCTCTCTATCATGAAGGAGGATATAAAGAGTTCTATGATTACGAGAATATGGAACTTGGAAAACCAAAGAAAATATCTGTACATCCTCCTTACTATGAAGTCCAAGATCTCGTCACATTCCAGTTGCAAGGAGAAACGTTATTCGTAGAGCAATTGAATGGTTTAGATGGCAAATTCTATAAGATCGGATATTCTAAATACGTTTACTAGTAAGTTCTTCTAGTTTTGATCGTATGTTTATCTTGGAATAATAATTTTATTTTCAGCTACGAGAATGGATATCTCGTTGAACAATTGACATCGATAAATGGACTGGTGATGAAACGTTATTATGAGAAAATACCCGAAAATGATTGACGGAAATAACCAATACGAAAATGCTATTGCCATCAACTTATGAGCTATGTTCTGTGATAAAGATCTCACATGTGAGTAATAAAAGTGTTTATTATATATCTCGTGTACGTCAAAATACTGCCATAGTAGCTATTTCGCCTTTGGCAGTCCTAAAATTTGGTCATTAGTACTACTAGAGTACATTTCTAGTAGTTCTATAGTACAACGCTGGTACTGCTATAGAATTTTGATAGAATTTGAGAATATTGTTGCTACATGATGATGCTTTAATGAATTTCATCATTTATTTTGTGTAGTATATATGTGATATAATGTTTGCATATACATAGATGTTAGACAAAAAAGAATGATAACATTTATAACACAACTAACCAACAGTCAACGCACAAACGATAACAACTTCACAGCACTTTCAAGTGATGAACACGTTTTCAATAGTTCACAATGGCACAAGATAAAGAATGAAAACCTGAGGGTGAGATGGAACAGGGTGGGAACGTCAGAAGGAACAAATAGCACACTGGTATTGGGGAGTAACACAAGATAATAGTACACTACATGTGAACGGTTGATGAGATGAAACACTATGGGATACGTGTGGAGAAGTATCATGATACTTAACGGCGGGTTGACACAAATTATACTACAAACGTATCTTCTCACTCGCCTCGAGCTCTCTTTTTTGCACCTGACGGTGAGGAGGCTGGTCAGATCGCTTCTGCATAGGAACACAGAGGTTGGTTCTTCTGAGCAAGAACTGAATAACGAATAATCAATTGTAAACTAATAAGATAATTTCTAATCAGCATACGAAGCGCTAACCTGCTTTTAGCTTTCTCTCAGCAGGAGTCAACGATCGCGCATCAGGTTGAGTAGATGCTGAGGGACGGCCGGCGACTGCAGCCGATGGCGACGCGGACCCCGTCGATCTCTGTGAATGATTGATTCATATAAAATAATCCGAAACACACGCATCCGGAACTCGCAATTCCTCACTTTCGCAATCCTTTCTGCCTGCGAGTCATCTCCCAATCCCTCACCCTCCCATCTCTCTCTCTCTCTCTCTCTCTCTCTCTCTCTCTCTCCCCTCACTCACACTCCCATCTCTCTCTCTCTCTCTCTCTCTCTCTCTCTCTCTCTCTCCCTCCTTCACTCACACTCCCATCTCTCTCTCTCTCTCTCCCTCCCTCTCTCACACTCCCATCTCTCTCTCTCTCTCTCTCTCTCTCTCCCTCCTTCACTCACACTCCCATCTCTCTCTCTCTCTCTCTCTCTCTCTCTCTCTCTCTCTCTCCCCCCTCACTCACACTCCCATCTCTCTCTCTCTCTCTCTCTCTCTCCCTCCTTCACTCACACTCCCATCTCTCTCTCTCTCTCTCCCTCCCTCTCTCACACTCCCATCTCTCTCTCTCTCTCTCTCTCTCTCTCTCTCCCTCACTCACACACGCATCCCTGCTCCCGCCCCATTTACTCCGCGCGCTTCTCCTCACCATTGCAACCCTTCCCGCCTATCTTCCCAAACTGCGCATTATTTCCCCCTCCTATATCACAAGTAGATAGAACAAGACCAAAATTGTCCACTTACCAGATGCACGAGATGTGGAAGCAGTGAAACGCGCCTTCTTGACAATACGAGCATCAACGCCTGCAGATATCAATACTATTATTAACAGAATACTAATAACGATATGAAGACACCTGTGCTTCCAGGGGAGAGAGTGGTTCGTAGGTTGGCAACACGTCCTTCGGGGTGAAAGGGAGAGCCTGAAAATGGATTCACATCACATCGAAATTAATGAAAGTAACGAGTATCACCTTTCGCTGGAATCTTTTCGGGTTTGATATCGATGCAAATCGTATCTTCGTCGTCCTCAGCCAAAGCCACATGGAAGCGTCTAGAATTTATGCTTAAAAATATACATTGGGCGAAACACCTGCATCCATAACGGCTTCACCCCGCGCTTCATCATCGAGCTCGACGCCATCCTCCACGCCCCATACGCCTGTTCGCAAGAGCATTTTTTTTGCACGTGGACATTTTGCATGAGCGGTCTAATAGAACGTCTTTTTTCGAAACAAACGCCGAACAGCGCGACATTTTGCATGAGTTCATTTTTGAATGTGCTTAGGGCATAAAACAGAACACATAGGAGAGACAGAACTCATAGGAGAGAAAGAGGGAGTCAGGGAGGGAGGGAGTCAGGGAGGGAGGGAGAGAGGGAGGGAGGAAAAATCCTTCATCCTCCTCGCAATCACCCTTGCCGCAGCGCTCGTTGTTACTGAACGACGTTGCGTAAAAAAGAAACATAGTCACAAGAACTCACAAAAACTTCACGATCCTTGTGTGTACGAGCGAGTGTACATGGTTGAAATACATCTAGTGAGTTTACTCCGTCACTCCTGAACAGGCGGCCACAAACGCAGCTAAAACTGATAAATAAATAATAATGGTTTATCCATAGGCGCAGACAAAACACAAAACACGAAATACAAACTGGTGCGGAATGTACAAAGGTTTAGTGTTTAGTCCCCGGATGGGTCCTTGGAGGGTATTGCTCCCTATAGCAAAGCCTCATCCGGTGGGTAGCATCTTTCGATCTTCTTCCTTCTTCCATATAGAGTATGCGGCCTTGATTCGTCTTCGAACGCGTGAGCCATATGGACCACGTTGCCTCTAACGTCGAACGTTCTCGAACTTCTCTCGACCATTTGCATACTTGCTTACGGTTGATCCATTCGTCATCATCACGTTGCGAAATCCAAGAAATCCGTGAGTTACCCACTAGTGCACTCCCAACAGGCTTATTCGGCTCCTCCTTATCGTCTCACAGTGAACGGCTCCGGACATCGATCGATAACAGTGACGTACTTCTCTTCCGCTCGCGGGTGCCGCCGTCGCCCTTCAGTTCGATTTCGCTTTGTACCTTCTTTTCCTCCAATCGAGAATCCGCGCTTCGCCCTACTAGTGCACTCCCAACAGGCTTAATCGGCGTCGCCTTATCGTATCACAGTGAACGGCCTCAATTTGAGAATCAGTTGATACTCCACAAAACCTCATCTCCGAGCGGCGGCGGCGGTGACTTTCATTGTCGTCGGGTGGTCATTCGAGGGAGCGCGGGACACGAACAGGTTATCCCCACGACTTGAGGTGGCACCGGTGTAGAGTCGCCGCTGGTTCGCATCAGGAATGGCCTGAAAGTTATGATACTTCCTGACTTATTCGACCACATACCTTTCGAATGATGAATCGACAAAACTGTCCCACCAGAGTGGAAACATCACGACACTTGCTGGGAAAAAAAGCGCCAAGTTCAGCAGCGCAGATCTCGCCTTTCACCGAAGGAAGAGTGAACGGAGCAAAAACCGTGATGAGCGAGGCGAAAGATGCCTTGATCTCCGGATCGAACTGAAAAAAATTCGGTTTCCATGCTGACATTGGACATTAATTGATAGTTGAAAATAACTCACTCGAGCATCCGTCATCTCCTTCCGCAGTGAGTTTGAGTTCGTTTGGGCGCTACGAGCGGTGTCCGATAGCCCTTCGGCAAATCGGTTAAACTGAAACGAATAAAAAGATGAGATTCAAGACTAAAAAGAGCATTATTAGATAGTTCAGTAGGCAAAAGTGAGCATTCAACAATAGGCATTACTAACCACAGCCATGGTGCCGACAGCAAACTTCCACAATGCATTGTTTCCCGATGACAGAATAGAAGACGATGTGCCAGTCGCGTCGAAACGTACATTGCCGCGCACATCGCGAAGCACTGCCTATAATAACTGAATAATGAAACTCGAAACCCACTAACAAAAAAACGAACCTGTACATCTGCAACAGTCACATCTCCATTGTCCTTGCCGGTCTTCTCCAATATGTCATCCACCAACGAGACCACGTTAAAACAACAGTGGCGACTTATTTTCGACTCGGAGTATTATTAAAAATCATATTAACCTAACACATTTGCAGTTTTAGCGAAAAAACGACGATTATGCGTTACTTTCGATTCTGCAACTGCTAAGAATGCAGCTCAAAATTTGAATTTCCCGCCAACGGTTCACTGCAAAAACTGGGATCGGAGACATAACCGCAAATGAACAACGGCCGTTCACTTGCTTCTTGGCTCAGTGCATGTGCGCTGCGTTATAGCGCCCGAACTTCGCGGGTTCGATTCCGGTTACGGCCAAATGTTTTGCTCGTGTGAAAATGAGGAGTTGTTGCAGGTTGTGGCAGAAATAAGTCGCCACTGTTCCTTTAACCTCGGCTAAAGAAACATAGATGAACAACATAAACACACAGCGACTCACCTATTTTTGAGTTGTCTTTAGTACCTCGTTTTCCCATTCTCCGTTGCTGTAAGAGGCGTGATGAAAATACTGGGAATAAAGTAATGAGATATTTCAAGTGGTTGCAAACCAAATATCAGGTATGCGCTTATGCATAATAAACGAATGATGATTTCTTCCTCTCTCGCATCGCGCGGTCGGGTCGAAATGATCTTCCCCCAGTACCCTTGAGCAAGGCGGGGAATAGCTCATTGAGAACGCAGTCAACCTAGCCCGTGGAGTTACTATTCGTGGATTATAATGGAAGGAAAGGAACACCCGGAGCTCCACTGTCGTCTATAATGGTATCTAATTCCAATGGATTATGGAACAGAAATCGAATTATTATTGACTGATTATCGATCAAATATCGACTTTCGACTTTCGACCTTCGACCCTACCATCCCCGATTTCTCAAAAAATCATGTCAAGCTTTGATTGATATCGATTAGACAATGATTCTACCGTAATCTCGTCAAAACATATAATAACAATCAGATTCGGAAAGGGATGGATCGATGGATGGTTATCCACGGGCTACCGGTATTATTGATTGATACACGCAGTCGTTCCGTACCGGAAACTTTACGTGTAATGTACATGGCCAATAGAAAGAAGTCAATAGAAAGAAGAGGATATCTCACCGGTGTACAGACTTCAAGGCAAGGCTGCACAATAGATGGAGCACTCGCACTCGACAAGTCAGCACACCGGAGAGACAACCAAGATCAGAGAGAGAGAGAGGGAGAGAGAGAGAGGGAGAGAGAGAGAGGGAAGGAGAGAGAATGAGAGAGAGAATGAGAGAGGGAGATAGAGAGATAGAGAGAGAGAGAGGGGGGATGGGTCAGACACACGAAAAAAGAAAATCAAGATACCTGGATTCGAGCAATGTAGAGACAGCTTCGCAATATTTCTTGAAAATATCCACAATCCTAAAAATTAACATCTTCGTCATCTTCGTCTCTCTTTCCTCTCTCTCTCTTCTCCCTCTTTCCTCTTCCTCTCTCCTTCCTACCTCTTCTATCTCTCTCCTTTCTCTCTCCCCCCCTCCCTCCCTCCTCCCTCCCTCCTCTATCTCTCCTCTCTCTCTCTCTCTCTCTCTTCGCCTCCCCCTCTCCGCTCACCGTCCGAGTTGCCCCTCTCTCGCAATATTGTCAATACTGGGTACAGTCTACAGTCGATTCTAGGTTCGCCGCCTGTGGCAACCATCGTGTTTGTGTGAGAGGACAGAGCGATCCATCGATTTGGTCAGCCTCCCCTCTTCTCTTCCTCTTCTGCAACCATCCAGCTATGCGATGCGTCCACCTATTTCCTTGGATCTATGCTTTTCACCTGTGCATGTTCGTATTGTGTTTTATATCTTTGAATGCGCAAAATTTTACTCTATCAGTGTATGTTATGATATTCTGATTTCTTGCAATCTATGTGTCTGTATACACCTTTTTTTCTGTTCTAACTTGCGATTTCGCTGTTCTCCCGCCACATTTCTTTGTGGTCTCTTGCTATCAACACGCTATCACGTTATTGATCAGCTGATCAGCTGATCATCTCCGACACAATTTCTAGTCGTTATGATCCAGCTTTAACTGTCATATCTATCAGACTGCCAAATCCCTCGTAAGCCTACTTCTCTCCATACACACGCTCTTCACTTTAAAAATGAAATTATCAGACCCCTATTCAATACATCGTTTTGGGGAGCTCTTTCTAAACTGGACTGTTAACCAGGTTCACTCTGATCCTCTCCATGCGCATGCTCTCTCGCCACTCTTTCGCATCAGCTGATCGCACTGTCACTTGGGGAGCTCCTGTCCTACTGCTCTATCTGACTATAAACCACTTTCTATCTCGTCATCTCTCCATCTCACTCTGACCCTCTCCATGCGCATGCTCTCTCGCCACTCTCTCGCATCAGCTGATCGCACTGTCATTTGAGGAGCTCCTGTCCTACTGCTCTATCTGACTATCAACCCCTTTCTATCTCGTTATCTCTCCATCTCACTCTGACCCTCTCCATGCGCATGCTCTCTCGCCGCTCTCTCGCATCAGCTGATCGCGCTGTCAATTGGAGTTTGGGGAGCTCCTTCTCTACCTTACTATCAACCCCTTTCTATCTCGTTCTCTCTCCCTCTCACTCTGACCCTCTCCATGGGCATGCTCTCTCGCCACTCTCTCGCATCAGCTGATCGCGCTGTCATTTGGGGAGCTCCTGTCCTACTGCTTTATCTGACTATCAACCCCTTTCTATCTCGTTCTCTCTCCCTCTCACTCTGACCCTCTCCATGCGCATGCTCTCTCGCCACTCTCTCGCATCGGCTGATCGCACTGTCATTTGGGGAGCTCCTGTCCTACTGCTCTATCTGACTATCGACCCCTCTCTATCTCGTTCTCTCTCCATCTCACTCTGACCCTCTCCATGCGCATGCTCTCTCGCCACTCTCTCGCATCCGCTGATCGCGTTGTCATTTGGGGAGCTCCTGCTCTACCTGACTACCAACCCTTCTCTATCTCGTTCTGTCTCCCCTCTCACTCTAACCCTCTCCATTCGAATGCTCCCTCGCCGCTCTCTCTCATCAGCTGATCGCGCTGTCATTTGGATAGCTCCTGCTCTACCTGACTACCAACCCTTCTCTATCTCGTTCTCTCTCCCCTCCCACTCTGACCCTCTCCATGCGCATGCTCTCTCGCCACTCTCTCGCATCAGCTGATCGCGTTGTCATTTGGGGAGCTCCTGCTCTACCTGACTACCAACCCTTCTCTATCTCGTTCTGTCTCCCCTCTCACTCTGACCCTCTCCATTCGAATGCTCCCTCGCCGCTCTCTCTCATCAGCTGATCGCGCTGTCATTCGGATAGCTCCTGCTCTACCTGACTACCAACCCTTCTCTATCTCGTTCTGTCTCCCCTCTCACTCTGACCCTCTCCATGCGCATGCTCTCTCGCCACTCTTTCGCATCAGCTGATCGCGTTGTCATTTGGGGAGCTCCTGCTCTATCTGACTATCAACCCTTCTCTATCTCGTTCTGTATCCCCTCTCACACTGACCCTCTCCATTCGAATGCTGTCTCGCCACTCTCTCGCATCAACCAACACAGCCCTCTCTCTCACCTGGCATGCCATGTTCGAGTTCGTCCACATCTGTCGCTACTGCTCCTTCACCGGTATGAACCGCTCCGCTTCGTTCTACGTGTTGTATGCCCGCGTCCATGCCCTTCCCCGTCCCTCGAAAGATTCAATGGGCCGATTACAGGACTTTGGGTATCATCGTTAGAAAGCATCTAACAGCGAAATGGGTTGTGACTTCGCCGTAGACCACGAAGGAGACGCCCAGCGCGGGGCGGAGAACGTGAGTGATTCTCTCTCTCTCTTTCCCCCCCCCCCTCTCTCTCTCTCTCTCTCTCTCTCTCTCTCTCTCTCTTTCCAATCTGTCCTCTCTTCTAACGTCCCGCTCTTTTCAGCAGGGGTGCGGAGACCGCACATCTACCCCTGGGACTCCTACCCGCACACAGGAGAGGCCAGACCGGCTGGTAGCCGGGCTGTGCCAGAAGGAGAAGGAGGTGAGTCGTCTCTCTCGCTCTCCTTCTTTCTCTCCCCCTCTTCCCTCTCACCTTGTGTCGTTGTAGGCGAAGAAGCGTGCTGCTTCGGAGCCGAGGAGAGTGTCGGAGGGAGGAGCGAGGCCGACTGTCGCCGCGTCGAGCCGAGCCCTCACCGTACGTGGCCCTTTCACGTTGATCCAACAGTCACCTGTAAATGGACGACAATGTTAGGAGAAGTGAACAATCGGAAGTTTTCCACAACGTTCGCTGGCGATGTTGCATATAGACGTTAATCGGGTTTAGGGAAACGTATGTGGTGCTGCATTGAATAGAAACAGTGACACGTATCACTAGCGCTAAAAACTTCGAGACATTTGCGATTGCGAAACGTCTAAATTCACAAGATATCGAGACGACGCATATTGAAACGTACAAGACGACAAAACATTTTCGAATACTCCGATACATTCAATATAGAAAAAGAATGAACGTAGAAAAAGTCATGCGGCTCATGTTGCGGGGCGATTTCCCCCCAGTACGTAGCACTAGTGGTGCACCGTATGCACTAGTTGTATAGTAGCGAACAATGATGACTGACTGGATTCGTTGCAGAGGTGTGCGACGTGCACGCGAGTGTGCGACACGTGTGCGCGCAGGGCGGAGGCCGAGAGGGAGGAGTGGATGGAGAGGATGGAGCGCCGCATCGAGCAGACCATCACGGTGGGTACATGCAAAGGGAGATAGTAGTCACCTATGTGTTCAGCGCATCGTTGTCGACATGCGCCGGAAGGAGAAGCTGCGGGACTCGAGCAACATCCAGGAGGTGCGGCAGGTGGGTCTGCAAGTGAATGATGTGAGAGTTCTCTCTCTCTCTCTCTCTCTACTCCCTCTCTCTCTCTCCCTCTCTCTTTCTCTAGGACACAGGGCTTACCTCACGTGTTGCTGTTTCAGATGGTGTCGGGAGTCGAGGACGAGGAGGAGATCTTCGCCGTGTACAGCGACGACGACGACTCGATGGAGATGGCGCGCAACGCGAGTGCCGCCACGTCGCCGTACCCGACTCTCTACGTGGTATGTATCAGCAGTTTGTTTGATAAAGTACCTGTAAGGAAAGAGAGAGGGGGGGGGGAGGGAAAGAGGAATGAATGTGGCCGTGTTGCAGACCAAGCTGACCGAGTCTGACGAGCGCTCGGGCAACGCGACTCGCAGCCGACTGCAGGAGGGTGTTCAGCTGCCGCAGGTGCGCGTACATTCACTTCAAACTCGATTCAAACTGGCTGGTCACAATCCCAATCACAGTGGTAGCCAGCAACAACGTAGAACGGGGGAGAGAGGGCAGTATTGCAAACAGGGCAACTAGACGATATTAGGTTTCAATCATTGGGAAGTATAGGCAACTAGCGATTAGTTTCAAACTGCTGGAGACACGGCGGACGCCAATCAGTGTTTGTGTAATCTATACAGTCACTATTCCATGATGTGTTTCAATCGGGAGCAGATGCAAGGCAACGGAACGAGAGAGGCAGTGTTGATAGCCCGGGGGTGCATTGCAGGCTCTGCTGGATTCCCGTACCCGCTTCATGCGCACGTACGGACGCCGTCGACTCGTCCAGCCAGAGGACGAGGAGAACGAGGATGTGGAGATGATCGACGACCACGACGACCAGGCTCACCAGGCGAGTCTCTCACAACCGCGCACGCACGCACGCACGCCCCTAACGGGGGGCATCCCCCTCTGTCACACCTTTCCATCATCGCACCCAACACACTTGCTCCTATCTCACCTGTGCCCCATCGTCTGTGCTAGTCCGAATGCAGTAGCGTAACGGTGTCGGTGATGTTGTCGGCTTGCAGACGTTGCCGGAGGAGAGGCAGCCGACTGGCAGGCAAGGAGGAGTGGGCGTGTCTCGAGCTGCCCCTGTTCAGGGCGACCGGCACGAGAAGTTCGCGCAGATGCAGCCGGCGGAGAGCCGCGTCAAGGTACGCTGATTGGGGGAGGGGGGCTGCAGAGGATGCTATGCGACCGTCTATCGGATCACACAAAAAACGATGCTGATACTGCGCCACGGGAAAAGCGGGTTTCGGGGTAGGTAGAGCGCGGCTACCACGCAGCACCTCGGTTGCAAAATGACTATAGTCGGGTTGGATCCTATATGCCATCCGTGACATTTCACATGTTGTGCAGTTTCGTGCAACACAACGTGTATGTCTTCAAATATCCAAAACGCTTTGTGAGAGGGAATCGAACCCATGGCAGCTCGCAACGATCGCGCGCTTGCGGCGCGCTCTACCACTACGCCATTGGGGCTCATACTGAGGGATCATTGAATTTCGCGAATGTGTTTGCTCGTTATCTCTAATCATTGTACACTGAAGAGGACAGTGGAGCTAGATGAGCTCTCTCTTCGATATCTTAACCACTGCCTCTATGGCGCAGTGGTAGTGTGCGCCGCCAGCGCACAATCGCTGCAGCCTGTCCACGGGTTCGATTCCTACTCATGGAAGCGTTTTGGACATTTGATGACAAACATGTTGTGTTGCACAAAACTGCACAACGTGTGAAATGTCACGGATGGCATATAGGATCTAATCCGACTATATTCATTGATGTTTCGTTCCATGACTGTTTGCGCTCGAACAACAGTTACTCACTAGAAAAAAGGGCGATGCGTGATGAATACCAGATGCTAGCGAGTGAGCAAAAGTAACCAACACACTTGGACCATACGAGAGAAAAGAATGAGGGAAAGATGGGGACTGGATGGACAGATGAGGAGATCGAATCACTCACCACTCACTTGTTCGGTTGTAGATCGGAGCGAGTCAGCTCGTGAGCCAGAAGCCGGCAAGACTGGCGAACAAGGAGGCAGTGGAGAAGACGCAGCGACAGGTACGGTGCGATCCTAAATTAGCTATCAAGTATCCACCTGTACTTGCCCGCTCCCCCTCCCGAGACGTGTATGGTAAATGCAGCTGAGCTAACTATGAACTGTCCCAACGCCCACAACATGGTACACGAAACTAGCTGTTAGGGGCATATTGCCAGTGAGTTATGCTGTTCTCATGCCCATGTTCCCCCACTGGTAGTGTCGCTGATGCACTCACCCGTCCTCCTTTAGCTGATCGCAGCGACTGCGCACGTAACGCGCCGGCCGGTCGGCATGCTGGGCCAACAGCCGCAGGAGAGTGGGCGCCGCGGCATCCAGAAGAGTGCGCATGTCACGACGAAGCCCGCGCGTCTCGTGGGAGCGAACGCCAGGGAGAGCTCCATCAAGGTGTGTCCTGTAATCTTTGCGTCATGGCTATGACTGTCATGCATCCCAACCATACCCACTCCTCCTTTACATTCGTTTCAATTCCAACACTAGATCATAATCACCCCTCTTCCTTCTCTCACCCACCTCTCATCTTTTCTCTGCAGCTCAACAGACAGCTGCCCTTGACAACGCGTCCGGACAAGCACCGGGAGATGACGCTGCACGGAAGGGACAGATTCTTGGGTGGGCGCCGAGTGTCCGACTCGGAAAGCGCTTCCACCGACCCCCCCTCGCCCGTCTACCGTACCTCTACCGCAATCGGACAGGTGAGTTCGCCCTGCAACGGCTATGTGTTATGGTCATGAAGACCTCTCCCCTCACTCTTTATCCTTGAATGAGAAAGAATGGGCGAGGAGCGGGAACTGATGACTGACCTCGTTTGTCCATTGCAGCACGCTGAAGTGCCTGTTCCCGCCACGCCCGAGGCCGTCGTCGCTCCAGGAGCGCCCAAGTCGACCCCGATTGCTGTGTCACCGCGCGTCGACGTCGTCAAGGTGAGGCCTGTAATGTGTTGTTTAGTTATTGCATGTACACACTCACTATTATAAGTATCAATTGTACAAATACACAATGGTGGCATCGTATTGGGATCGCATTGACATCGCATACACATACTCCATGACGTCATCCAACACACTTGTAAACATCACACCACTAAACTAACAAACAAAGCGAAAATTATGAGTTCTGATTCATTCACGATCAATTTTCAGATCGTCAAGTTTATCACCAAGGACAGCAAGAAGAAGAAGGAGAAGAAGAAGGAGAGCTTCTTTCGAAGGACTCTCGGATTCCTCGGACTCGGTGACAAGAAGAAGAAGAAGATCTGCACCCAGGAGGAGCAGGTCGACGACGACGACGTGGACGAGTCATCGACGGAGCAGGCTCGCGGAGCGACAGCTGCCGCCGCCACGCCCCTCTCGCTGCACCAGGTGCGTTGGCGTCTCCCGCATGTATCGCCCGGTGGTAGACCATACCTTGTGTTTGTGTGCATGCTCGTGGAGGGAGGGTTCCCATTTCTCGCCAGGTTGGCATCGTCGGTGTGTTAACGCACGCATCTGAAAATAAATGGTGTGAATCGTGCAATTTCATCACTCGAATGTGATACAAGTCGAAAAAAACAAGCTGGTTGATGCTAGATAGCACACATGCAACAATATTTCATGGATTGACGAGGGGCCTGCAAATGCTAACACGATCTAATGTGAGCACTGATCATCAACCAACACAGCCCTCTCTCTCACCTGGCATGCCATGTTCGTCCACATCTGTCGCTGCTCCACCAATGCTCCTTCACCGGTGTGAACCGAATTGGAGAAGTCGTCCGCCACACGTGATCATGTCGACATGCCAGTCTTCCACCGCTCCCTTCTCCCCATTCAGCAGAATGTGACGTGCACTCTTTCGATCGCCTGACCAGCGCCCTGCTAATACCAGATAGGAACATTGTGTACTACGCTGTCTATGTCTACGGTTAGTACCTCGATTTTCGTGGCATGATGCGTGCTCACCGCGGAATCGACGGTCTTTACGGGAGGCAATGGAGGGGAAGGGATGAGGGGTCGAGAAAGCGGCCCACCACGAAGCACACCGATTCCATACTCGCCACTCGCCTCATCAACGCACCTGAAACCTGTGCTGTCATAGACACATATTCACGCCAACAGTTTCTTCCAATCTAAGATGACATGCTGGTTTCTTCCGCAGAACAGCGCGACAAGTGTACACATTTATTTCTATATACATGGCGTAGACAAAACAAGTGCACAGAAAGGAATACATAGTGGATTGCGCGAGCCACGCCGAGGAACGCAGAGAGGTGGATAGGCTGGCGCATGTGCGAGGGGCAGGTAGTGGGCGCGCAGTCGTCCACGTCGTCCTCATCAATCTCACTCCTCGCCCACTGTCTTGTCCGCAACGCCACACAGCCTCATGCTCCGTTGATCTGGCACCCGTCCCACCTCAATCTGCACGTCCATGAGCATCATGACAACACGAGCGGCCATCACCACTCTCAGTGCACGACGGACTAAGCGCACGCATTGCTATTATTATGTTCCCATATTATAATAATGAATGCACTTTATTGCAACTCGAACAAATGTAATTGCTACACGCGCATTCGGAGACTGAAGACGTCGACGGTAGAGTCAGACAGTCAGACACACATAGTGGGCGCGCAGTCGCACTCTCGACTCGCTTTGCCTCACCCTCTTTCTTTCATAGAATGAAGACGGAAACCTTGATCTTTACCGACCTCACCGATTCGTCCCTCTGCGCAAGTGTGGGAGTGGGAGGGGTCGGATGATGGCGCACCGCTCCTAAAAAGATAATGCGATCAGTTCCGATCAGCTTAATACACAACAACACGAAACACTATAGCACGTTCGATCAGTCGAATAGGTAGTGGAACATAGGAACAATGCAGCACCTAATACCTCGCCAATGAGCATCGCTGACGTGGAGACGAGAGAGGCGGCTGCGAGTTGGGTTGGGATCGGCAGTCAGAGGGAGAGCCCGACCCTCCCCCACACTACGAGTCGTGATCGACGAGCACGTCCTTCGAGCCCTGGCGCACCGATGACTGCCCTGAAACAAACACTGATAGTAAAACAGAATCACAATCATCCTATTTATGACGAATCAAATAGAACATTATGACAATTTGTTTATCTACTCGACTCGACATATACAGCGAGGTTCGTCTGGCGGAGGAAGAGATGGGCACGGGAGGTGCACCAAGAGGCCTGCCAAGCTTCATTTTTCCTCTCCACTCCATTCCTTCGGGTTTCGGGATTTCGCTCTGCTCTACTCACACAGAGTCGACCTTTTGCGCCGCAGCTTCTCCTTCGTCATCCCTACTCCACGCGTCGCTAGTTGCACCCGGCTCTCCCTTCTTCGGCTCGTCGTCTGACCACTCCACAGAGGGAGACGAGGGAGCAGGCAAGCGTAGCGTCGCCGCTGCTACCGCCTCGCCCTCTCCCTCCCGCTCTGCGCGTATCCTCTCCCCTGGCTACGCAATTTCTCCTTTCTACCACATTCCTCGAAAACAGACCATACGAAAACTGATAGTCGAAGCTGGTAATCAAGGAAATCACGAATCGCGAAGAGATGTTACCTTAGCGCTTCGATGCAAGCTGATTGCACACACGAAACACGTCGTTCCGATGGTTCTTGCTTGTCCCATGTCCCATTCACAGCCCATCTGAATGGGAGAAGGTGATGAAGGGAGGAAGAAGAAGAGCCGGCAACGTGGCTCGCTCACCCACCTCGATCGATGGATACGAGCGGTCGAAGACATACGCTCCCTGCCACACTGACGCCCTCCACAACCAGCTGACACGGCAGTAGCTGCAGTCACACTCGAATACACACACTCAAAACACATATCACATCACACTGCACACACAACACACATCACGTGAGGTGAGAAATATGAGACAAATCAATACAAACGAGAAGCATATGTGGACAAGAGTCGCGTTGATAGTTGGATGCGATGTGCGGAGTGAGTGCATACCCTCGCCGCGCGTTCTCCCTTCCCTTCGCCGCGACGGCCGCTTCGATACGAGTCTCTCGCCCCTCTCCACTCGAGACAGAGAGATGGAGGAGTAGCTGCCGCTGAAACAGTCGCTATCAACACGGCCAGACACAACCCACATCACATTCCACAAACAAATTGAAACCGTCGAGAAACGAATCGCAATCGAAATGGGTGTGATGTGGCTAAAGGTTAGAAGGTTGAACACGTGTTTACCATGACGTGGCGATTGCTGTCCGAGGCCGCTGTCGGTTGCCAGTCGCGGTCGCGGTCGTTGCGCGCCCGACCGAGTCGCCGAGTCGCCTCTTCCTGGATAACGAACACGTTAACGACAACATATACATCAACAACTCAACATACACTAACAAAATGCCGCAAACGTACCCCCCATACAACATGAAAGTCAAAGCAGTGTTTATAAAAGGAACATAACATGAACATTGCATCTGACGAGAGAGAAGAAGGAAAGAGGAGAGAGAGGGAGGGAGAGAGGGAGGGAGAGAGGGAGGGAAAGAGGGAGGGAGAGAGAAAGAGATGGAGGGAGAGAGAAGCTATTGAGGAAGAAAGGGGAGCGAGAGTGTAATGGGCGTGCTTTCAGACAGTGCTCGACGAGGAGGATCTGTCAGCTTTGAAGATGTCGCAGCGCGACCCTCGCACCCAGCACTCGCAGCAGGCCGAGGAGCCGATGGTGATGGAGGAACAGGAGCAGGAGCAGGAGCAGGAGCAGGAAGAGGAGGTGATGGAGACAGTGGAGGTACGGGCCATGCGCCGAGGCCACTCTCCGTCCCCCTCTTCGCCCCTTGCATGGAGATCTGCATCTCCCAACTCGCCCCGACAGACACGCCTCCACATCGTGGCCGGCACACAGGTGCGTACGAGGGATAAGGCGGAGGAAAGAGAAAGAGAGAGAGAGAGAGAGAGAGAGAGAGAGAGAGAGAAAGAGAGAGAGAGAAAGAGAGAGAGAGAATGAGAAGTGAGAGATGCGCATTTCAGTTGACGTCGGACCAGATCGAGGAGGCCGTCGCCGCGATCTCGCGCGCAAGGGAGAACGAGGTTGTGGGCGTGCCAGTGTTCGGCATTTTCTCCCAGTTGGCTGACGAGTGGTCGCTTCTTCTCGAGGGAGACTTGTGCAAAGTGGTGAGTGGAGAGTGAAGAGTCACGCACAGAGAGGAACAGGGAAGAGAGAGGCGAGAATGGTGATAGGGAAGATTGTTGCAGATGCACTTGCCCTACGTGGATGAAGCAACGCGCTACGCGGCCAGGGGGGCCATCGACAGCCAGGGCCACTACGTGGCCGTTCGCTGGACCGCGGCCACCAGGCAGGCGGTTGTGTTCGACTCCGTGAACGCTGTGGAGTCGTACAGGGTGCGAAGAGAGGAAGGGAAGAGAGAGGGGAGAGAGAGAGAAAGAGAGAGAGAGGGGGGGGGGGGAGAGAGAGAGGATCGAGGGGGATGAAATAATGCGGGCGTGTTGCAGTCTGCCGAGTGGGCTGCCGTGCTGCGCCGCGCCTTCGGCGACGACGCCGAGTTCCTGCTGGAGGGGGCAGCGATGCAGCAGTCCGACAACGAGAGTTGCGGGCTCTTCTCGATTGCCACCTCCGCCCTGCTCGCCATCGGCAAGGACCCGACAGAGTGAGTAAGAAAGAGGAAGGGAGGAGGGGGGGGGGGAGAGAGAGAGGAGAGAGAGAGAGAGGGGGAGGGAGGAGGGGGGAGAGAGAGGAGAGGCAAGGGCGGATTTTTAGGCATTCTCCTCGGTCGACCACCGAAATGGCCGAGGCGTGGAACAGGCTCGTCCACGCCAAGCGCCCCCAGCTCGCCGTTCCGGAAGCAATCGGATTGTGAGTGGAGAGAGAGAGATGGGGAGCAGGGAGGAAGAAAGGGGAGGGGAGAGAGGGAGAGGAGGAAGAAAGAAAGGAGGGAAGGGGAGGGAATATCCCAATAACACAACAATACACAGGCGACGTGTCGCCGCCCGGCCATTCCACCTCACGCAGCTGCACGTCGCACCCATGCCGCGGCGAGTGGCAATGGAGGAGGAGGAGGAGCAGGCTCAGGCTCTGGAGCAGCCCCGGCAGCAGAACGAGCCGGCGCAGCAGCAGCACGTGGACGGGCAGGCAGAGGAGCAGCCAGCCGAGGAGCAGCGATTGAGAGAGGTTGGGAGAGACAGAGAAAAACAAGGAGGGGGGATGAATGAACACAATACGAAAACAAAGCAACGAGGGAATCACATTCGCAATCACAAGAACCCGAAGTGCACAAGAAGAGCGAACCGGGCAATGACTCACCATTGACTGAGAGCAGCCTCGCCTCGATTTTCGTCGAGCCGCCTAGAAAAAGATTTATAATGAAATCGTTAGACAACAATTAGAAAACAATATCATTGAAGCATACATACAAATGTGATTCATCCACTCGCATTTGTACGTTGAAAGTGAAACATACATGTACATGCAATATTGATGGGAACACAAATATATTGGCAGGAGGCGAGGAAGAGGAAGACGGAGCAGGTGTTGCTGGAGGTGCACTCCCGTCTGGTGCACGAGGGCCTCCTCGTCGGAGCAGACGAGTGGATGGTGATCATGGACGACATGGATCGCCGCCGCCACCAGGCGATGCTCGTCTCGCCGACGCCGGTGCGGACGGCCCCATCCACAGAGACTGGAGAGAGGCGGGAACGTAAACACAACGTGTGGCACACTATTACATATACACGTAGTTATTCAGGGTGAGTGAGACAAGCAGGGGGAGACGAGCGATGTGGATGAGAATGCTAATGAAACACCATCATACAGGTGTCCCACCTCGGATGGAGAGGAGAGCACGGTCAGCAGCACAAGCAGCCCACGCGATGAGCAGTGACTGTGGACCGACAGACAATCGATGGACGGACAGATGCAGCCGCGGAAGCGGAGACGCCCACGACGCGAGAAGTCATCCGTCACGGAGAAGAAGCAGAAGCAGGACCTCGCGACAGGGTTGCCTGAATGCGTCGGCATGAGACAAGTGAGTGCGGCAGATATATATATATATATATATAGTAAGCTCTTTTAGGTTTCATGATCATACCCGGACAGACGACAGGAACGGGCGAGGGCGACGCAGAACAGACAAGCGCGAGGGAGACGCTCATCGGCGTTGGATGGGGAGTCGGTAACGCGAGCGGAGCGAACAGATCGAGCGCCGTCAGCCGAGAAGACTCCCCGCACCACCTGCAAGAGACAGGGTGAGACAGGGGACAGGCGCCAGCCATGAGCAGCATCAGCTCATACGACCATCAACTAGACCAGCGTTGGAAACATGTAAACAACGGGGGTGATACTAGCAAATGTACGGATGGTGAGTGGCATTTCAGACTCACGTGGATCTCGGAGCGACTGGCATAGCGGCTTGGGCTCGGCAGACAATTGAAGAGTGGACGGGCGAGTGATGCGGATACTGCGGAGTGGCTGATGAGTCGACGGCGCGAAGGCGCGTGGAGAGCTCGAGATGGCGGCCAGAGCAGACAGCATCTGTAAGAGAAAACGAGGTGAGGGGGGGGGGAATGCACGCGTGTGCATCATACATGACCATTTGAAATTGGCGCAGGTGTACGAAACACAACTACGCAACGCAAGTAATATTGCATACGTTACAAGTATATATTAATATTACTTATGCATTGCGCAATTGCGTTGATATGCACAAATGACCGAGTCCCGAGGAACTAGTGTGGCCGCCGGCGGGCTAGTTTACTTGTTCAATTTCATATTGCGAGAGACGACTGAAAATTGTTGAAAATCACGCACGCGATCGCAGTGTTTTTTTCTCGCTCAAATTTACAACTTTCAGCATGATGCTAAATTCTGCGCGTGAGGGCAAATTGTGATTGTTGATCACCGAGTGGTCAGACAGCGAGCGATCTGACTCGTGTAAAGGGTTGGATAAGGAGATTGGCATCCAAACAACTTGAATTGTCAAAAAGTAACAGGGAATTCATGATTAAATCACTTAACGACTCACAACAAACAAAGGAATTGTATGATGAATGATACATACATGCATGCTGACCGAATCGCGGCAGAGCGTTGCTTGAGGCGAGTTGGCCGACACAAGCTAACCGGAGAGCGCTTTTCAGCTCTCCGTCGCTCTCCGCTATGAATAAAATAAAATAGGCAATGACTCACAAAATATATAATATAAAACACACAATCACAATTAGTGCATACACATAAACAAAATAAGGGAGATAAACACGTACATCAGACTAAGTTGACTAGAGAACTAATGGCTTCATGCCAACATGAACACAGTATATTTTCTTAATATAGAAGAAGAGAGACAGGCAAAGAAATAAGAAAGAAGAAACAGCATGTGCCGCTCTCTCTTCACAATGAGATAATCATGTATGCCAATCGAATGAAACAGAAACGAAACATCGACCAAATACAACAAAAAGTGAGTACACACTGAACTATTTCATTTCACAAAATCACATATACACTCTGATAAGTATTTATTACTAATTTATTAGGAAAATTTACAACTCTGTGACAGGGTCTGTCACGAATTCGTAAATTGAAATTACTAATAAATTCTATGAATTCATAAATTTTTATTACTAATAAATTACCGAGTTATGGCAACAGATTCCGTTATATCACAGAACTATGCGGACATTGAATTTTCCTGGCTGATCCCGTTCTTTCAATCATCATGCGTTCATTTTCGTTTCCTTTCCGTAATACATTCACTAATCTCTATTAAAGCACAATTTACAAAAAAAACCCACAAAGAATGAATGAACATGTTTATTTATGTACACAACAATAGGGGTCTTGGATCAGGGGATGTTGCATGTCGCTTGTTCTTGAAATCGACGTCTTCTTCTGATTGGAGCCAGTCGTCTTGACTTGAAAATCTTGAAATGACGCGAAGCACATGACGTCTCGAAGCGGACCCACTGCAAAGATGAATTATCAATCATCATCATCATGAACGAACAATATGATGCAAACATAATATGTTAACATGACAGGCACTACATACAAATTAGTATGTACATAAATAACTAATATTTTTCAAAGAACCCACTTTATTCATCATCCGAATCTGAAGTTCGTGCCGGAGGAAACGCACGGCATGATGGCGATGTCCACATTTACAGCTGGAATGCATATATTTTGATCAACAACAAAAGTTAACTTTGAGAAAAACACATTCACATACAAACAAAAAAAACATGTGAGAAAGAATAAACAGGAAACTTTTCGAAACGATGTAGGGAACGACAGTACCCTCTGGATTTCTGCGCGGGACCAAAACAATATTTTGAATTTATTACTAATAAATTAGTCATAAATTACTAATAATCTTTGTATTACTCGTAAAATCTATCACTAATTTATTACTTTCATAAATTAGTCGTACTTTTTTATTAATACTAAATTTTATCAGTAATAAATGGTTTATTACTGATATATTACTAATATATCAGTAATATTCTTTTATTACTAATTTATTACTAATAAATTAGTAGTCGTGTATACCCTAGCATATTTGAATAAATTGAACCCGATACAAAACCAAATAACACAAGATTTTGAAAGAAATTGCGATTTTTCGAAGCGAATCGACATGCGATGGCGAGGCGAAGGCTTACATCACAATAGTGTCCGCAAGTCACTCTGAATGGCGTGAGGAGCTCAATGAAATGGAATATTGAGCCTATATTATAATATAAACATAATAAAAATGTAATATTATATGAATGTAATCTGATTGTTAAACATTTAGGCACTTGCATTCAAAATACAGGGTGTGGTGAAACGTTCTTTTGCGTTCTTTCTTGAAGTGAGAGTGAAACAGACAGAGAACGAAAGATGCCACACAATAGAAAACTACATACATTATAACAAACCGGAACTGCTAAGAGCATTACTCCAGAGAGTATATATTCCCTTTTAGTGTCATCCGAAGTTACCGGATAGATGCGTGGTGAAACGCCGGGGACTTCACACCCCCGGGGTTCCAAGTGGCGTCTGCGGAGGCGGACTGTGATGATGGAACGACTCATGTGGAAGTCGATAGTGGATCTGGTGGCGAGTCTGTCGCCGGTGCACACCCCTTCGAGGAGCACTCAAATCGGCACGAGAGAAGAGCGAGTGAGTACGAGAGAGCGAGAGAACGAGAGAGAGAGAGAGAGAGAGAGAGAGAGGGAGAGAGGGAGAGAGGGAGAGAGAGGGAGGGGGGGAAGACGGGCGAGAAACAGTTCGCTAACCGACTGTCGTTTCAGGTGTACGTTCTGTGCCGCTGGCTGCGTCGGCGTGTGATGACGTCATCATGAATCACACGCCGCGCACTGGCACTCATACATACGAGGCGGCGTTCCACTCTGTCATAGTGGAGCGTCGGTCGTGGAGTATGGGGCACTCTCGGTGTGAGAAGGGCGGGGGAGTCGGTGTCGCGAGGAGAGTCTGACTTGAACCTCGTCGCCACCCCGCCCCCTCCACCGCAAGCGCGTTCGAGCCGTGAGCTGCCGGCTCGCGAGAGAGTCGAGTCAGGAGACGGGAACGCGAGACTGCGTTCTGTGAAGGCCCTCAAGGGAGCAGGACGCACTCTATGCGACCCGGTTGTCGAACTACGGGTGAGTGAACAGGGGGAGACGGGAAGAGAGAGAGAGAGAGAGAGAGAGAGAGAGAGAGAGAGGAGGAGGAGGAGGAGGAGGAGGAGGAGGAGGAGAATCTCGAAATAACTATATCTTTCAGATTGACGTGGGGCGATGTGGACATTGATCTTTGATGCGGTCACTGTGAGCCGGGAGCGGCTACAGAAGCTGCGCCAATCGGAGACAAACCACTTCGGTGTGAGTGAGAGAGAGGAGAGAGAGGGAGAGAGGGAGAGAGGGAGGGAGGGAGAGAGAGAGGGAGAGAGGGAGAGAGGGAGAGGGAGCGAGAGGGAGAGAGGGCGAGAGGGCGAGAGGGAGAGAGAGACGGAGAGGAGGAAAGACGGAGAGAGGGAGAGAGGGCGAGAGGGAGAGAGGGCGAGAGGGCGAGAGGGAGAGAGGGAGAGAGACTGATCTCGATACATTCGAAAACTATGGGAGCAGCAGAACAGAAACTGAGCAAGTGAGACGAAGGAATACACCCTCTCTCTCCTAAACACATAATGAAAACTACGACAACACACTCATTGAACAACATACGCTCACAAAATTTTATTGCGAGGCAGCTAGAGACACAAGGAAGGCCAGTAGATGGGTAGCCGGGCGCATAGATCTGACGCCCTCTTGCATGAGCAAGCCGCCTCCTCCCACTGTGGACTAGAGAGGACAACTGAAATCAGCATGGGATACTTGTAGATGGATTGACGGATACACCACAACTGCCTAGGCATTAAGTCAACATGAATCGGTCACATTCGATGCCATTTGTTCACCGACCAGTGAACCACACCCCTGTGTAGAAACCGATACGATGTATAGTTTCTATTAGTCATAGATTTCATAATCTGATGATTAGTCATTTGTGTATTTCAATGTCTATGTTGACATTCTTCCTCCGCCCCCGCATCACATGACCACATCCTCCGCTGATCATCCTTGAGATAGGGATCGTATATAAGTTGCTTGTTGAGTTCAGTAAATATGATTCTACCACTCGTCCCAGCGTCCGTCTCTTGGGTTGAAGTAGGGCAGGCGGTCCGCACACCCCTTTGCACGTTATGCGTCAGTTACGCGTCGTGGTTGGACGAAAAAAATGTTACCAACATATCGCCACGCTGACTATTCACTAGGCAAAGAGACCACATTGGACGACGCTTGGGGTCGAGAGTGCCGACGAGCTATGATCAATGAACGTCGTCGAAATAAGTGAACGCGCGCAGGGCCGAAACATGGAACATCAGAATCATACCGACTCAACTACTGAACATGTCATGTGATGATCGAAGGCAGACTGATACACTCACTTCTCATCGTTGGTCTTCCTTCACTGCTCCCCTCCTCCGACTCCGACCGCATTCGCTCGCACTCGCACTAAATGATAACCAGTTGAAAACGCATAAGTGAGACAAACACAGAAACACACATTCTCAACACAAGGGGAGAGAGAATAGCTGATGTGAGGGCAAGGCATGTGTGAATTCGACTGCACCAACCACGTAATCTGGAGAAACGGACGGTTGTTGTTTGTTGAGTGAGGCGTCGCGTCGCCAGAGCGCCTTCTGCGCTTTCCTTTTCCCTCGGCGCACGCTCGAAAGATCGCGCAGCGTCGCAGGCCAGCCTACAATCGATCATCATCAAGTGAAACGACAATCGACAGATACCACGAAATGAACTGTTACACAATGAATTATACCAACCTCACATGTAATGTGACGGGGAAAACGGAGACATATAGTAGTATTGCAAGTATGGATGGAAGGGGATACAGAGAGAGAGAGAGAGAGAGAGAGAGAGAGAGATGTGAGGTGGAGAGAAGAGAATGAATGATTTGCAGGTGTATGGTTGTGCCGGGTGAACGAGGACTCCGTCGGGCGTTCTCTCCTGGGGGAGAGACGCGGGGGGTTCGTGCACGCAGTCCTTTCTGGCTGCCTGCACTAACCTCGCGCCGTCACACGCCGAGGGCACGCGAGTCGAGCGGGTGAGTGCGAGATGGCACGGCCAGCGAGCAGTAGCCTAACCGAGCGTCGTTTCAGATGCCCGCTCCGTGCCGCTGGTTGCGAGGGCGTGCGACGCGTTTTGCTCGCCGCACGCCCTTTGCAGTCAGGGTCGTTGACGCGCCGGGGCGACCAGATGGTCGTCCGGTGCGGGGAAGCGACACTCGGTGTGGAGGAGCGGGGCAGTCGGTGGCGCGAGCAGAGCCTGGCTCGACTCGCCCACCACCCCTTCATTCACACTGACAGGCGTTCGAGCCGTCGGTTGCTGGCTCGCAAGAGTCGGCTGCACCGGCGGGAACGCAGGAGTGCGACCTGACGAAGTCCCCCCGGAAAAAGAAGAAGAAAAAAAAGAGGGGGGCAGGTTGCATTCCACAAGACCCAGCATTCGAACTACGGGTGAGTGGATAGGGGAAGGAGAAGAGAATGAGGAAAACTGAGATGGAGAAGGAGCTGGACGAGGGAATAGGGGGAGGAGAGGGGATGGAGAAGGGGATGGAGAAAAGACGCGTAGCTAAAGATATCTTTTTTCAGCTAACGTGGGGCGACATGGACGTGATTCTGAAGGGTCACTCAGCTGGGAGCGGCCAAGGAAGCTGCGCGAACGGAGCGAAACCAACTTGGTGTGAGTGAGAGAGATGGAGAGATGAGAGAGAGAGAGAGAGAGAGAGAGAGAGAGAGAGAGAGAGAGAGGGAGAGAGGGGGAGAGAGGGGGGAGAGAGAGGGGGAGAGAGAGGGGAGAGAGAGGGGGAGAGAGAGAGAGGAGAGGGGGAGGGTAAAATGAGGGGGAGTGGCGGAGATGAAACTTAACAAGTGGGACGTTCTCATTCCTTTCCGTCTCAAAGCATACCGTGCAAACACAACTCACGTGAGGAAAATGTTGCTTGTCGTCCTCTTCGATCCTGGCTGCAGTCGGCGAGCAGACGGCGCTCCCATCTCCTCTCTGTCTCCCTCTCATCCACCAGCCACAACAGCGCTGCTCCCTTCGTGCCTTTACAATAAGAACATGTGTACATGTGTATTCGAACAGAACACTGAACTCACCAGTCTTCGAGGTGCGGCTAGAGTTCTTCTCTGTCGCTCACCTGTTTGTCGCTTCTGGCCGGTGGGCGCAGTCCCCCCTCTCTCCTTTCTCTCGGCCGCGCCGCCTGACCGCGCCGCCCACCCACTACTCCAGCCAGCGACCACCATCTGCAGCATTCATACACTACACAACTGTTTTCATTTCTCAACTCGACTCGATTCAGTTACATGTTACATCCCGCTTCCGCCACTCACACAATTGTGTCGCGAACCGGCGACTGTCCCGAGATATGCCTGTGGCCGTGGCAGCACACGCTTCGTGGTGGTCACCTGTGTGTTCATCGTTCACTCGTTCTCTCTTCATGTCCACCACCTTTTCCACGGACAGCTCATATCGGGCAGAGCACATTTATAGGCATGGGCGGGCGAGTGGGATTTGGTTTAGGCTGGGATGTGGCGAGGTTTCGGGAGGAGGATCGCACAGGCGAAGGCAGGCGGCCAGTGTCCCACCGGCGGCGGCAGTAAGGGCAGTGCCGTACACTCGTCTGCAACCAAAACTAAAATAATATCAACGGTAGTTAGCAACAATATTAGATGTAATGAAATAGAACAACAGACTCACCGTTGGCGCTGCTGGTGTGGCGAGGCTTGGACGCCGGCGGCGGACCGGGAATGGAAGGGCGGTGTGGGGGTCGATGCGGCATCGCTCCGCCCACAAGTCGTCCGTCCAGCCGAGCAGATGGGCGCTGAACTGCGACTGAGGTGAATAGTGAGAGGAGGACGAGGGACAGACCTTGTTGACGCGTCTCTTCCTTGATCGACTTGCCCGCATCCTCCTCATCTCACTAAGGGAGGTGGACCGGGGAGGCAACCTGAGAGCTGCCACGCTCCTTCTCACCCACTCTCTCATTCTCTCCCTCACTCACATTCAACAAACTGGCGAAACGGGCTTGTCGGCGTGCAGTCTCTATATCACCACCACACACGTGTCGTCGCCTTCTGGCAGTAACCGGCAATCAATCGATAAATCAATCCATCAATCCGTACACACCCGCACACTTCTCGAAAGAACTTACATCACACTAGTGTCCGCAAGTCACTCTGAATTCAATAAAAACAACATTAAAAAGTCCGACTACCAAATAGACACTCGCGCACAAAACGAAGGGTGTAGTGAAAGAAGTGAGAGTGAAACGAAGAGAAATTGAGCTTGCTATCAACATCATCAAAATGATAAAACTGCTCTTTCAGTGTGGTACTCGGCTACGGCTTGAGTGCGCGGCGAGACGCCGGGGGCTCGATTCCCCGGAGGATCGCGGAGGAGTGGCGTCAGCGGAGGCGGACAGTGATACGTCTACCGCCGGACCACTCAGTGTCTCTCGCTCTCTCTCGGAGGGAGATAGGGCAGTCTTGTTTCGGCTGCCTATTCGACTGCCGCTCTCGAATCGAGGGTGAGTGCGAGCGAGGGTGACAAGGCAACAGTAGGCTGATCGATTGTCGTTTCAGGAGCTCGACATGTGTGGCTGACTGTGTGGTGGTGGTGGACACTTGGTTCGGATGCCGCACCAGTCAGCACTTGTTGGTGTGAGAGGGCGGGGCAGTGGGTGGTGTGATGAGAGTGTTACACTCGAGTCGCCCCACCACCCCTCCTCCTCCACCAAAACGCGTTCGAACCGTCGGCTCGCGGCTGAGGAGAGCTGCGGGGCGCGACGGGAACGCAGGAGTGCGTGTGAAGGCCCATAAGGGAACAGACACACTCCCAAAGACTCGGAGGTCGAACTACGAGTGAGTGGATAGGGAGGGACAGAGGAAGGGCAAAAGAGGAAAGGGCAAAGAAAGGACATGGAGATTCTTGTAGACAAAGAGAACTCTTTTCAGTGATGTGGGGCGACACGACGTCTACTTTGCACCTCTAGCAAGTGGTCGCCGTTTTCCGGGAGAGGCCTCGGAGCGATTCCAACTTGGTGTGAGTGAGAGAGAGAGAGAGAGAGAGAGAAAGAGAGAGAGAGAGAGAGAGAGAGCGGGGGGGAGAATGAGAGAATGAGGAGATAAGAGAGAGGAGAGGAGATCAATCGATCAATCAGTGAGCATGAGGAATAGTATAAAAGGAAAGGAAAAGTACAGAAGACACAACTACAAAGTGAAACATGGTTCATGGTTACACTGTTTAGCAACGGGGATGGAAAAATCGAAGGTGGAAAGTCGTTATACTGGAATTTGTTTTGCAAAAAAAGATGCAGAAATATTGTAGTTATAATGTAAATATAGTGAAATAATGCGGTTTGTCATAATTAAAAAGAGAGAAAGGGGGGAGATGAAGAGATCAGAGAGAATGAGTCATTTGCAGGTGTCAAGATGTGCCGGGGGAGCAGGGACTCCGTCGGCTCACCCTCTCGCCTCTCGTGGGAGAGAGGTGCGATGGTCCGTCCCGCAGCCTCTCTGCTTGCGCGGACGAACCATCGCAGAGACACGCTGAAGGCACAGGGGTGGATGAAGTGAGTGCGAGATGGGATCACAAGGGAACAGCGGACTAAGCGACCGTCGTTTCAGAGATGCCCGCCTGTGTCGCTGGTTGCGCGGGCGTGCGATCCTTTGTCGCATGCCTCGCAATCAGTCACGTCCCCGGCGAGGGACGGGGCAGTCGGTGGTGCGAGGAGAGTCTGACTCGAGTCGCTCCGCCACCCCGTCTGATGAACCGGAAGGTGTTCATGCCGTCGACTAGATCGACGACAACGCAGGAGTGTACTACAAACTACACTCCACAGGACTCGGGCGTCGTCCTGTGGGTAAGTGGAGAAAGACGAGAAGAAATGAATATGAGAGAAGAAGGGGGAGGAGGAGAGGAGGAGAGGAGGAGAGGAGGAGAGGAGGAGAGGAGGAGAGGAGGAGAGGAGGAGAGGAGGAGAGGAGGAGAGGAGGAGAGGAGGAGAGGAGGAGAGGAGGAGAGGAGGAGAGGAGGAGAGGAGGAGAGGAAGAGAGGAGGAGAGGAGGAGAGGAGGAGAGGGGGAGAAGGGGGAGAAGGGGGAGAAGGGGGAGAAGGGGGAGAAGGAGGGGTTAGAGAAAAGACTCGTAGAAAGATCCTTTCAGCAAACGTGGGACGACAAGAGTGACCCTTCTACTGGTCACTCAGCCGGGAGCGATAGCTGCGCCAAATACGCACACGCTGGTTCTCCGGGGCTCTATAGTGCCCCGGTTGACGAACCAGTGGGAAGAGCCGCCGGAAGGAGACGTGCGCCCGAATGGAGCGACCACGCCGGCGGCATTGAGGAGAGGAGGCAGTGTGGGCGGAAGAAAGCGCCCACCCAGTCCCCCACTCCGTCACCTCCCAAATACACAAGGTGAGAGGGGGCAGATTTATTGAACTTGGTTTGGCCTCATACTATACACATCAAACCTATGTCGACAAATACAAGAGCAGGGAGAGGATAGGAGCGGATAGAGAAGATATGCAAGCAGTGAATATGATGGTGTGACTCACAAGTCGACGGAGAATATGAGCCCCTCCTGCCACTCGCTCGATCTGCTCCGACTTGCCTCGCGCGGAACAGAGACGTGCCGGCACAGCAAACGACCGCTACAGTGGTCGATCAATAAACGAACATGATTCAGATTGAAGTGAAACATTTGATCACCTCGACATTGAGGAGTTCACTCCTCTCTCTCCTCCTGTGCACGCCTTCTCTCGCACTCTCGCCCGGCCAATCGCATTGCTGAAGGAATCGATCGATCACTACTCCCTTTCTCGCAATAGGAGCTGCACAGGGATGGGATTGCCACGGATTCTGTGCAGAACGGCGTTCGCAGTTCCGTCCTACTACCACCCCCACTGCGCACTCACCTCCACTCGCTGTGTACCCGCCCGCCTCCGTCTCAGTTCTCAGTCGGAGTGGTGTCGCGAGGGCGCTCACTCGGACCGGCCGTCCATAGCCGACGGCTGCCGCTACTCCTCTCCTCTCTTCTCCCACTCCTCTCTAGGCTCCAGTCGCCCCGATCACGCAACTGAAACGCACAACTCTGCCTTTGGAGACACACACACAACATCAATTAGTATGATGTGATCATGCATCATGTTGAATGTGATGAGTTGTGATCAGTGATCAGAGTCAGTTGAACGTTGCGCACCTCAACCTCCAACGTGCATCGGCGGACGGCGGCCACTCCTTGATTCGCATGTAGCACGCTCGCCTCCTCTCGTCGGCGTCAGACTACAATATGAAACATATCAATCAATCAATCAATCAATCATTTATCTAGAATCGCAATATGAAACATATCAACAGAAGAATGGAGCGTGTGCGCGACTTGCCTGTATTCAGAAAGACAGCACTCGTCCCTCCTGCCCACTCGCGCCGCTCGCTATGTCCGCGGTCCGCGTATTCTCATCCTGGAATTACAAGCTGGATAAATGCAGTTCGCGCCAAAAAAACTAGTTCAACTCGACTCTCCGCACAAGGTCAACCAGAAGCAGAAGTAGCTACGTGTGAAGCATTGCTTACCCGTGGTTCGAGGAGTGGTTGTTGTCGCGATCTTCGATGCTGTCCGCAGCGAGCAGACGGCGCCTACCCTCTCTCTCCCTCTCATCATCCCGCCACATCAGCGCTGCTCCCTTCGTGCCTGTCCCCGTCTCGACTCGATCTAAACAATGACAACTTACAATCAGAAGACGTGTACACGCACTTGTTGGGTTTCCCCTCCCTCCCTCCCTCTCTCTCTCTCTCTCCGTTCTCTCGGCCGCGTCGCCCTCAACTCGACTCGATTCAGTTACATCCCGCTTCCGCCACTTACACAATTGTGTCGCGAACCGGCGACGGCGACTGTAGAAGATCTGCATGTGGCCGTTGCAGCACACACATGGGCGAGCCAGTGTCCCACCGGCAGCTATACACTGGTTATCAATGATAGAACACACCCCACAAACCGTTTGCGAAGCTAGTCCAACGAGTACGACGTGTCGGGAATGGAAAAGAAAGACGGTGTCGATGCAAGAGCCCTCCGATCACGATCATCGCCCACCTGCAACACAGATAGGTGAACAGTGAATAAAGGACGAGGGGACATACCCTGTAGACGGCGGCACAGCATTCACTGATCGTGTATCCTCCTCGACGTCCATCTCCTCCTCATCAGCTATCACTTCCCTAGGCGGACGCTCGAACCGCGCGGCAACCCGAGTGCTGACACGAAACTTCTCACCCGCTCCTCTCTCATTCTCCCCTTCACCCTTCACTCACATGGACGAGCGCGCATCCAACAGACTGGCTCATATCAGCCGAGTGGCGAACGAGCTTCTGGGCGCATTGTCGTGTGAGTGTTGTCTCCGAGGTGGTGTACGCTCCCCATGCGACGCCACCCAACAATCACACGACACAGCCTGCAACATCGAACCTGGATGTAGGATGGAGAGAGGGGAAGAGCGACTCACTGCGTTCCGCCCAGCGCGGGGCACATCCATCCACCCAGCTTGACGTCGACGACACACTTCTCCCACACCGTCGTGAGCATGGCACAGCGCCTATAATAATGTAATCATCCAACACCTTTTCAAAACGATTCGGCGACATATTAGATGGCTAAACACGCTGACCGGCGGTGGCAATGATGTGCGGCCGTAGGCGAAAGTAGCGGGGGTGTGTCCACTGGTCCACTGTCTCTTCTCCTGCTCACACGTCCAGGCCCTCCTCCTTCACCTTCGCTCTGCCTCCGCCTCCGTCCACGACTCCGCCCGCCCTCTCTCTGCAACACTCGAACTAAAATGACAATCTAAACAATATGCAAGTCGAATACGTATACGATAATCGATAACGTGTTCGAAATATGGAGACACAACGATGAGAGAAGTGAGAGTTGCGCACGCGCTGGCCGTCTGCGTCTCCTCATTCGCCACAGTCTTTTCACGCTTGGAGTATAGCGCACGAACCACATTGCTTGCGTTGTATATGTGGAGATGTTGACAGCAACAATGGAGTCCGTGCACTAGTCGTTTATGCTTAAGTGTCGCTCACCTGTTGACGTAGTCGGAGAGTCGTGTTCCTTCACCCGAAACCCGTCCCAGCTCTTTCCCAACGAGTACTGAAAAGTGGTAATCAACGGACTATGGCATAATTAACATCAATCAAAATACCTGTGGCAGGGGGCTCATCGCTTCCATAGCCACTGCTCCTCCGTCCCAGGCACAGTGCGATGCGCGCTCGCTCCCCATTCGTCGGCGCTATCGTCTCTCTCTCTCTCTCTTTGCCAACCGTCCACTAAAATAAACAGCTTCACACAAACTAAAAAAAGATTGAACACAAATGAATATTTAACGTAGTGCTGACACATGAGTAGGTGACCGCTAAGTGGGGCGAGTTCACGTTCACAAGTGAATTAACATCAGGAAATTACCATTTGCTACGATGTACACTATGTACTATGTATGCGCAACTGAAACAACAACAGCTATTTTAACGCCCGAAAAGCGTTGCTATTTGCGAATCGCGAGTATAACCATAATCATAAAAGGGACTGCGACAAAAATTGAACATCACTCGTGAACAAGGAGCAACCAAGCATTAGAACTGAGCAAACTAAACACAAAGTTGAACACAGGAGAGATGAGTAGGGAGGGGGAGTTGAGATATGAGAGAGAGATGAGATGATTTTTTTTAGCGACAAGATTCAACAGCGCGGCGAGTTGCCGTTTTTGCGACTGAACAAAGGACGACGCAATCAACATCGACAAGAAACGCTACTACACCGGATCATAGTGGGTCCTCTATGGGGCAAGTAATGTTAGTGTTAGTCACCACTATTACGAGATATCAATTCAAATTTTGAGAAGGGTAACTGTTTCTTCACCGGATTAGTTAGTTCTCCCCCCCCATTTACATCTAATCACTGCTCGGATTCGCAGCCATGTGTATGGCGCGAGTAGTACTGACGAGTTTGATGGGCAGGCTCGGAGTGTGCTGCGGCGGCGCCGCCACTCTCTCTTCTCGGCCCCTCCCTCCGTGTCTAGGCCCTGGCTCTTGCGCACCCTGATGCGAGTCGCGTTAGATGCAAGTACGTATCCCGTCGCTCAAGCACACGAATCTCGTGAAATTTAACGTAGGCTAGACGTACTGAAGCGAGTGCGGCTACTTGTACTTGTTTCAAGTTGAACGAGTTTTGTCTGGTGTCCGGGTGGTTTCTATTTTGGGATACCCCGCATTTCACCGCGGTTCCTGAGTTTATGAAGGGCACGTGCAGATCCGTGTTCTATTTTGCACAGAAGAGGTGAATCGGTGGGTTGCACGCCGGCGGCAAGTATATGAGATCACGTACTGCATTCATCTGGTTTTCTTTGCTTAGTTTGGTCTATCGCGAAAAATGTACAACACTTATAAATCGCTTAATTCTTAGGATAACTCAATGGGCTGGGATCACACTTTTAACGAATATGTTTCACTTTCTTTGGGGTTTATTTTAGTGGAAGCTTGGCTTGCGCTACCAGAGCGGGAATGTAGTATGCATTTGTACATATTGACCACACGAGCGCATAATATACTCTTTGTTTCACGTGTGTCGTGTCTTTGTTGGTGAGAGGTGAAAGCAATGAGGCATGTTACGTGAGGTGAAAGTCGTTTTGTAAAATGTGTGTGAAGTGAGAGTATGTTTGAATGCAACTAAAGACATGACACAACGTAGAACAGAGAGTATATGCTCAACTCAAGATGTTTATTCTACTTGGACCAATACCAATTGTCACGTTGTATAGCTAACATTGCGTATTCATGCCTGCTACATTCCCGCACTACCAGCACAAGCCAAGTTACATAACTCTTTATTTTAAATCATAATTTATTTGTGTTGTACATTTTCGCGGCATTTCAAGCTAAGTAGAGAAAATCAGTTGAAAGCAATGCGCCGTCGCGTATATTAGCCGTCGGGGGCCATTCAACGATTCATTTCCTCTGTGCGTGTAGAGTATGGGTTTGTACGTGGCTGACATGAACTAGGGAACCGCGGAGAGATGTGGGGTATCCCAAAATAGAAGCGACCTGGACACAGGGCTGAACGCGTACAGCTCGGAGTGTGTACATGTAGCCGTCATTCGCCGTTTTCAGTCCGTTTAGCCTACGTTCGATTTTGCGAGGTGTTTGAGTGGCGGGAAATGTATAGACTGGGTGGGTCTCTTGTTGCATCTGGGCGATTCGGGTTGGGATTGCGTAGGTGGTTTGGGTTCGTTCTCGCTGTGGTTTGGCGATGGATAGCGCGTCGGCGGGGGCCGAGTGAGGGTGGCAAGCGCACCGCAGCATGTTCCGCATACTTTTTTATCACCCCCTTTAACTTTAGTTTATGGATTCAAATATGATGATTGGTCATTGCCCTTGTGGGCAATTGACATATGATGAGCGATTATAACTATAAGGTACTATTCCGGTTGAAGTACAGTTGCCTTTTTCATCCCACCAATTCGGCCACATACTTATATGCATTATACACAACAATGAATTCTTGTGATTCTGTTATACTCATGTTATACCACATGTCCAAGAAGTTGTGAGCCGATTTGTCATGAATAATAAAGCTATAATAACAATTGTTTTATCGACCAGAGCAATTTTTATTTACTGTACTTGAATGGTTACTGTTCACCTAGGTAGCTGAGAATGTTTGAATATCCCACCTATACAGGCTACCTACTCATTCTTCAAACCACGTAACCACGAGGAGATAAAACTCGGTCGCTACTTACGCGATCCTACATTCCTTCAGTACTGAACGAATGTAGAATAGTATACGATTACGCTAGTATACTAGCGCGACATTGCCGGGCGAGAATGTGTGCACTAAACGACGTCTGAATAGAACTACAATCAGTAATTTGTGATATGGAATGGGCAGGAAAGCAGCCAAAAGCACCAGCCGTCGAGAACAGGAGAAGGAGAGAGGCAGCAGTGTGCTGCATCGAAGCATCGATACAAAAATACCCCTTGGGAGAAGCAGCACTGCAGCACAACCGGTGGTCAACCAGACAATTTGTTAGTGACAGCACCTTCTCCGCACATAAAACGTCACCACCTATCAAAGGAGAGGAGCACGGAGTGATGAAATGAAATGACCAGCTGTTGTCACACGTGAGAAATGATGATACAATTCGTCAGTAGTCCGTGGCGGGACCAATTTTGAAAACAAATTCCCATTGGAAACTCGTGCCAAGTTTGTACGTCACCACGAAATACTGACGCGCAGTGCCTGATTTTCAAGATGCTATTTCATTTTATATCAAATTCAAATGAATTGTTAGAATTTTTATTTTGGTTTCAATTTGATCGCCATATCGATATTGATTATGTCGACTTGATGTTATTATTCCGTGCACTTCTCTTTTAACCATTCTACAACAATTCATGCGTGTGGGTTGCACGCCGTCATACGATTGTCAGTGAAAACATGTTCCATGACCGCATAGAAGAAAGGGTAACTAGTGTTTGCGCTGCGCAGTTGTGGCAAGGCGAGGCGAGCCATCACACACCACGAGAGCGAGTCACATGAAATCTCCAGCGGAATCCACGTTATAATGATTATTGCTACTAGGCTGAATGGAAAACGAACATGTGAGAACACATTTCCGATTACAAATACAAAACATGCGCAATCTTCATCGCATCGCATTAACATGAAAACACATAGGTGTTCGAGCGACCAAAATACTACATCCGAGCACTCGTGAATAAAAAGGAATACGTCTTCAGATATAAGAAAAAAATCAAGTAACGCTAAGAAGAAAAAAGTCGAAAACAGAAACGACGAGCGTCTGATACGGTGATGAGTCATCTGCTGTTGTGCGAACCCCTGCAAGTGTCACTAACACTAACCATACACACAACAACGCTTGCACTAATTTTATTATTATTTTAAAATACTTCCTGCAAAGAAGATAGAGAGAGGGCGAGAGAGCAAGAGGGAGAGAGAAAGAGAAAGTGAGAGAGAGAGAGAGATTCGGACGGCGCACTTTCTGGTTGCGAGTTCAGGTACCAAACCACATTGTCAATGTCGGTTGTCATTGAATCACTTTGACGGTACACTGACACATACCCCAATGTGCTAGAATATGATTATAAAAATAGTATATGAACTATTGCGCGCATCTCTCTCTCTCTCTCTCTCTCTCTCTCTCTCTCTTTCTCTCTCTGGAGGCAGACTGCCAGTCGACTCGCCTCCTCCCGGCTCACTCCCACCCGACCCCGCCCGCTCCCGCTGAGATAGGTCGAGGCTTCCCGGCATGAACTCTTCGAGTGTACCAACTCTGGCGCCCATCTAGTCTCCGAGTCGCGTTCTTTCCCTCCCTCCCATTACTCTCTCTCTCTCCCTCTCCCCACCTATCTCTTCCCCTCTCTCTCTCTCTCTCTCTCTCTCTCTCTCTCTCTCTCTCTCTCTCTCTCTCTCTCTCTCTCTCTCTCTCTCTCTCTCTCTCTCTCTCTCTCTCTCTCTCTCTCTGGAGGCAGACTGCCAGTCGACTCGCCTCCTCCCGGCTCACTCCCACCCGACCCCGCCCGCTCCCGCTGAGATAGGTCGAGGCTTCCCGGCATGAACTCTTCGAGTGTACCAACTCTGGCGCCCATCTAGTCTCCGAGTCGCGTTCTTTCCCTCCCTCCCATTACTCTCTCTCTCTCTCCCTCTCCCCACCTATCTCTTCCCCTCTCTCTCTCTCTCTCTCTCTCTCTCTCTCTCTTCTCTCTCTCTCTCTCTCTCTCTCTCTCTCTCTCTCTCTCTCTCTCTCTCTCTCTCTCTCTCTCTCTCTCTGGAGGCAGACTGCCAGTCGACTCGCCTCCTCCCGGCTCACTCCCACCCGACCCCGCCCGCTCCCGCTGAGATAGGTCGAGGCTTCCCGGCATGAACTCTTCGAGTGTACCAACTCTGGCGCCCATCCAGTGTCCGAGTCGCGTTCTTTCCCTCCCTCCCATTACTCTTTCTCTCTCCCTCTCCCTCTCTCTCTTCCTCTCTCTCTCTCTCTCTCTCTCTCTCTCTCTCTCTTCTCTCTCTCTCTCTCTCCTATCTCTTCTTTCTTTCTCCTCTCTCTCCTCTCTCTCTCTCCTCTCTCTCTCTCTCTCTCTCTTTCTCTCTCTCTCTCTCTCTCGCGTCTCTCTTTCTTGTGACCATCGTACCTCAATACAAATGACAATCATCGTGGAGAAAGAGAGAGAGAGAGAGAGAGAGAGAGAGAGAGAGAGATCGACTGGTTCAAGTGACCGACGACAAGTGAGCTCGACTTGCAACACGCCGCTCTCGCTGCTCTCCTCGTCGAATGCGAGCTGCGTGCCGGCCGGGTAGACTGCGCACACTCGGAACACACTGCCCACTCACACTACACATGCGCACCAACTACTACAACCAGCACCACTCTCAGTCACTACCATCGTACCTCGATACAAATGACAATCTTCGTGAAGAATGAGAAAGGGGGGCGATAAAGGAGAGAGAGAGAGAGAGAGAGAGAGAGAGATTGAGAGAGATCTCGACTGGTTCAAGTGAGCGGCGACAAGTGAATCTTCTGAATCTTCTGAATCTTCTGAATCTTCTGGATCTTCTGAATCTTCGACTTGCAACACGCCGCTCTCGCTGCTCTTTGATTTTGTCGTAGAACGTAGAACCACTTTGACGATACACTGACACATACCCCAATGTGCTAGAATATGATAATAAAAAATACGTATATGAAATATTGCGCGCATCTCTCTCTCTCTCTCTCTCTCTCTCTCTCTCTCTCTCTCGCCCACTCTCGCCGGTCCAGTGAACAAATTGAGCGTGGCACAATGTCCGAGATGTGCTAACACCTTTCCCTTCATGTTATTGGGTGCGGCAGCAGAGACGAAGCGAGGCTCTGTATTCACAGATAGAAGAGGACAGAGGAACTTTATTTTAATTATTTTTATGTGTGAGACTCAGAGTGCCGCAGTCCCCAGCATAAGTATGATTTTTGTGCAAAGACGCTTCCGATATGGTTTCCCGGACACTACGTTGTCGTTCACATCACGGGCCTCAAGGAATATCTCGACGATATAGGAGCACAGTGGTATATATATACACAAGAAAGAAATTTTATTGGAAAATACAAGCTGAGGTTACTGGAAAACCCTGATACTCGAACTATTTCTCTCTATCATGAAGGAGGATATAAAGAGTTCTATGATTACGAGAATATGGAACTTGGAAAACCAAAGAAAATATCTGTACATCCTCCTTACTATGAAGTCAAAGATCTCGTCACATTCCAGTTGCAAGGAGAAACGTTATTCGTAGAGCAATTGAAAGGTGTAGATGGCAAATTCTATAAGAACGGATATTCTAAATACGTTTACTAGTAAGTTCTTCAAGTTTTGATCGTATGTTTATCTTGGAATAGAAATTTTATTTTCAGCTACGAGAATGGATATCTCGTTGAACAAATGACATCGATAAATGGACTGGTGATGAAACGTTATTATGAGAAAATAACGGAAAATGATTGACGGAAATAACCAATACGAAAATGCTATTGCCATCAACTTATGAGCTATGTTCTGTGATAAAGATCTCACATGTGAGTAATAAAAGTGTTTATTATATATCTCGTGTACGTCAAAATACTGCCATAGTAGCTATTTCGCCTTTGGCAGTCCTAAAATTTGGTCATTAGTACTACTAGAGTACATTTCTAGTAGTTCTATAGTACAACGCTGGTACTGCTATAGAATTTTGATAGAATTTGAGAATATTGTTGCTACATGATGATGCTTTAATGAATTTCATCATTTATTTTGTGTAGTATATATGTGATATAATGTTTGCATATACATAGATGTTAGACAAAAAAGAATGATAACATTTATAACACAACTAACCAACAGTCAACGCACAAACGATAACAACTTCACAGCACTTTCAAGTGATGAACACGTTTTCAATAGTTCACAATGGCACAAGATAAAGAATGAAAACCTGAGGGTGATTTGGAACAGGGTGGGAACGTCAGAAGGAACGAATTGCACACTGGTATTGGGGAGTAACTCAAGATAATAGTACAGTACATGTGAATGGTTGATGAGATGAAACACTATGGGATACGTGTGGAGAAGTATCATGATACTTAACGGCGGGTTGACACAAATTATACTACAAACGTATCTTCTCACTCGCCTCGAGCTCTCTTTTTTTGCATCTGACGGTGAGGAGGCTGGTCAGATCGCTTCTGCATAGGAACACAGAGGTTGGTTCTTCTGAGGTATGAAAAGTGTCTCAAGTGGTATGCGTTCTCAACGCGTAGCAAAATGTCCCACACGTGGTATAGTGGTCTACGTGCCAGACCATCAAGACACAGGCTGTATTGAAGTCCATGGTTCGATTCCGGTCGCCGGCAAAATTTTTGCCATTTTACATTTGGACTTTTGAACACGTAATCATATGTTTATAAAGGAAACGTGTAAACTCGATAACGTATACTATGGGACTGTTGTTGTTACGTATTGTTAAGTAGTTGTGTTGCATATCATAATTCAACACTTGATTTTTGAAATTACCCCAAACTTGGGTAACTAAACCGACGCCAGCGTTGACAATTTCCTATATGCACCAGTAGCATTCAAGGTGTTACGGGTTTTCGAAAAATGCAAATTCTAGATATACTTATCAGGTGTCATCGAGTTCTCTCAAATACGTCTAATTTCAAGTGAAAGTAGTATCACATTTGGTGTTGAAAAGTTTTCCTCACTTTTGCCACATGTAGAGGAGGGTTACCTTCCTGTCAAAAGTAGACTACATTCTGGCTGGCGAGAGTGAGAGGGACACACTGTGGGGAAAGTAATATTCACCGACCGGAGAGTAGACTACTTTTAGCCAGTTGAGGGGAATGTAACATATCATAGGATACATTCCGATTAGATGAAGGCTACAAGAGGGTCAACCATGAATGTTATGTGTGCAGTACACATAACATTCTTTGACCCGAAAGTAACCTTTCTTTTGACCCACATGTAACCTAATTCTGACCAGAATGTAACCTACTCAAGGCGCAAAGTGAAATTGCCAGTAGCACTTTTCGAATTGGTAAAGCATAATTGAAATGCACTGGTGATTTGCGATTATTGATTTATGTGACGTTTCACGATCGACCTCTGTGTTCCTATGCAGAAGCGATCTGACCAGCCTTCTCACCGTCAGATGCAAAAAAGAGAGCTCGAGGCGAGTGAGAAGATACGTTTGTAGTATAATTTGTGTCAACCCGCCGTTAAGTATCATGATACTTCTCCACACGTATCCCATAGTGTTTCATCTCATCAACCATTCACATGTACTGTACTATTATCTTGAGTTACTCCCCAATACCAGTGTGCAATTCGTTCCTTCTGACGTTCCCACCCTGTTCCAAATCACCCTCAGGTTTTCATTCTTTATCTTGTGCCATTGTGAACTATTGAAAACGTGTTCATCACTTGAAAGTGCTGTGAAGTTGTTATCGTTTGTGCGTTGACTGTTGGTTAGTTGTGTTATAAATGTTATCATTCTTTTTTGTCTAACATCTATGTATATGCAAACATTATATCACATATATACTACACAAAATAAATGATGAAATTCATTAAAGCATCATCATGTAGCAACAATATTCTCAAATTCTATCAAAATTCTATAGCAGTACCAGCGTTGTACTATAGAACTACTAGAAATGTACTCTAGTAGTACTAATGACCAAATTTTAGGACTGCCAAAGGCGAAATAGCGACTATGGCAGTATTTTGACGTACACGAGATATATAATAAACACTTTTATTACTCACATGTGAGATCTTTATCACAGAACATAGCTCATAAGTTGATGGCAATAGCATTTTCGTATTGGTTATTTCCGTCAATCATTTTCCGTTATTTTCTTTAAATAACGTTTCATCATCAGTCCATTTATCGATGTCAATTGTTCAACGAGATATCCATTCTCGTAGCTGAAAATAAAATTATTATTCCAAGATAAACATACGATCAAAACTAGTAGAACTTACTAGTAAACGTATTTAGAATATCCGTTCTTATAGAATTTGCCATCTACACCTTTCAATTGCTCTACGAATAATGTTTCTCCTTGCAACTGGAATGTGACGAGATCTTTGACTTCATAGTAAGGAGGATGTACAGATATTTTCTTTGGTTTTCCAAGTTCCATATTCTCGTAATCCAGGTAATTTTGATATCCTCCTTCATGATAGAGAGAAATAGTTCGAGTGTCAGGGTTTTCCAGTAACCTCAGCTTGTAATTTCCAATATTGTTTTGTTCGTGTGTATATATATATACCACTGTGCTCCTATATCGTCGAGATATTCCTTAAGGCCCGTGATGTGAACGAGAAAGTAGTATCCGGGAAACCATATCGGAAGCGTCTTTGCACAAAAATCATACTTATGCTGGGGACTGCGGCACTCTGAGTCTCACACATAAAAATAATTAAAATAAAGTTACTTACGCTTTGTATAGCACATTCCCTTGACGTTTTCTAGTTGTTTTCCATCAATCGACCATTTATTGTCCTTTCCACAAACCATATTCTTGGTTTCAGATGTGTCGTAAAGTATATCATCGACTCGGTAATAAAAATTTGCTTCACAAACGTGTCTAAATTCATGTATAAGTTCGTGATGCGTTGTATATACGTTCCGTTCACGTTCAATTTTATAGGTACAGGAGCGCATTCTGGGGTAATTGGACAAAACCTCACTATTCTTATTATTTCTTATTTACCCGCGCTGTGCGGTCGGTTCGTCTAAAGGATCCTGCGCGAGTACCCTTGAGCAAGGCGATGCAGAAGCTCGCGAGAATGCAGTACTACTGGCTCGAGGAGATAAACGCTACGTGGAAGCAAAGGAACTCCCGGAGCTACTCTGTCGTAGTTTGGTGTTCTAATGGATTGGGCTGATTATCGATCAAGTATCGGCCGTGTATCGATCAAGAATCGTCGTCCACCATCTTGATTGCTAAACTGTTTGTCCCCCGGCGTTAGCCTTCCAAGAACTTGGTCCTACTGCGTGCTTCCATTCATATTGTTGTGATTGCGATGTCATGTTCACGTATAACGATTCCGGATAAATCTCTGACTCTCTGACTCACTATTCTACTTTTAGTTCGAACTCAACTTCTGGAAGAACGGAGACCTTCGGGCGTACCAAACCAGCGGGCTGTTTTGAACTTTCAAACTCCCGTCAAAACTTTGGTGTTTCTAGCGCATTTCCCGAACGAGCTGTCGCTACTCTCAACTCTCTATCAGTGTAGCGCATCGGTCACGCTTCTCAGACGTTACAATGCAGGTCCGGATTATGCTATACGCAAAGCGTTTTGCTAATGATAGAAAGGCGAATTCTTATTGGTTATTTACTAAACGCCCCCATTCCTATAAAATGGGGGATACGTCCAGGGAAATGATAACAGATACTGACTCTAGGCATCCATTCGTTGCTCCACGTTGCATTTTTATGAAATACAAACAATTGTATCCTTCACGGCACGTTTCCTCTGTGAAAACACATTTTGTACATTCTAAAAACAACATGACATCAGAAAACACCACAGTCCTCACCTTGCGCGCAGCTAACCGAAACTTCATCCCATTCTTGATCGTTTGCTTTCAGCATTCCGTTTATACCACACTGCACATTTGCCACAAACATGAACAAATCTCTTCCATTCCGATGCGCTACATAGTACATATTACCCCTCGCACAAGTCCACCTAAATTACAATACTCACTTTACAATCACATGTTTTTTATACTTACTCGTTGCATTTTCCTTCGTTTTTCATAATCATTGTTGAATTATCATAGCAAGTATATCCAAATTCACAAAAATTTGAATACGTGGGCTTCTTGCATTGATTACAACCTCAAAACTTTGTTGAAATAACTATTAAATACATGATAAAATGAGATTAAAATAAAACCTGTTCCACAAAACAGCTGATCAACAGCGATAATTTGCCCTTCCACTTTCCAGTTTTTGTCAATATCACACTTTGTAATGTTGGGAGAAGCGATAGAAACATTCCCGGATGTGTCAACCAATGACAGCGTTTTCGACGGACAACTCACTCTAAAAACAAATCATTTTGAGTTTTTAAGCTCTAGTGACAGGTGTTTGACGTGTGAACGCCGGTCTGCCCAGGACCTACCTGCTAGGGACATCCGCTTGAGCGGATGTGCCAACCCAGAGGACTTCGATATAAACCACAAAACTGCTACCGTTGATGACGTACTTACCGCTGGACGACTACTTGCTACAGTTGCACGCAGTACGTTGGATGCAAGTGAATACAAGAGACCGAGTAGTGGCATCTTTATATAGCACATCAGACATACAACGCACTGGCGAGAATGGATGGAAGCAAGGTAGGGATATCGGCCGCAAGGCCGAAGCCTACGGAAATACGCGGGGACGACACCCCTCAGTGGTCTGTGGTTGGACCGGTGGTCTCAGGACTGGTTACTGGGCATCAGCTACCGCCGTACTGAACCGACGACTGAGTCGGGACGGGGGCTTATATAGTGGAAGGGGGCGGGGCGGAGCGTCGTCTGGACCAATGGGCGAGCGACGCGAGTCCCGCCTGTTCCCGCTTGTTATCGGTAGATCACCCGCCGTGCCGTTGGCTGCAATCAATGATCAGACTAGAGTCCACGAAAGCATCTCTCAGCAGTCTCTGTCCCGTTACATCGAGAGAGGGCTTTGCCAATGCAAATACCACCTCACTCTCCGCATCTGGGGGCACGTTGTTCGAGGGCAGAGCACAACGTTAGGCTCATCCTCTGCGCGCGCTGGGGCAGGGTTCTCGCATTGCGTCCCACCGCCGCGCGTTCCCATCCCACCTGTACAGGTGCGGTACTGGTGGCTACCATGTTACCGCCTATTAGTAGTGCACGAAACCAAAAAGAAAACTAGTCACGTGGATTTAATAAATCGAACAAAAGTAAGTGGCAAAACAACCCACCTCTTTGCAGTCCTTGTGCGTGCATGTCTCCGCACGTGCCGTCGCCTCCCTTGTCGCCGCAGCCGCTGCCATCATTAGAGCGCTGCCGAAATGGCAAGGCGGATAGCGGCGCTAGTGCATGGTCTGACTCGGTCGAATGGCGTGATCAGTGCACACTCTAGAGTGGACCTTGCACTTTGCGCGTTCTTTGTGAGCGGCAAGCCAATTAAACTCGCAGGCGGAGGTGGTGTGAGGGATAATAGGGCCACGTTGGGTCGTTCTCCCTCTCTTTTTCCTCCACCTATCTAAACGGGGGATTACAACTACTACGTCGCTGAAAGCATTACTCACTCCACGGTAATTATAAAACCAAACAATACTATGTACAAAATCGGAAAACCAGTATGAGTAATTGTACTAGGTGAACGTGTGAGATTATTGATTTGACTCGCTCACACCGCCACTTGCTGCCAGCCGTAGCCGCAGAAAGCGCGCAAAACGAAACAAAACACGTTGAATTCACTGCACCGCTACGGTATCGTTACAGTACTGTACGCTCAACCTACCGTACATCAAACTCACCTTGTCGTTCTCCTCTTCGGGGTCGATGTACAACACATGAAGCTGTTACAGAGCGAAGAGATAGTCCGTTGCTGCTCGCGAAACAGCGCCGGTCACATATCAAATGCTCAACTGCGGCCATTGCCTCGGGGCTTTCCCCTCCGGCTCTCCAGTAGAAGTGTTCACAACTCCTCTGCTCGCTCGCTCCATCGCTCGCTCGCTGTCACCTCCGTCGGTCTCCCTCTGCTCATCGCTGACCGCTGCGCCTCCCTCGGTCTCTCGCTGTTCATCGCTGACCGCTGAACTCACCGTTTCCGGGAGCGATAAAGTGTTTTGTTCGAATGAACGCGAGGATGACACCTCTCAAGAGAGACAGAGAGTGAAGAGAGACTGGCGTGTTATGCGCGAAACACAACACACCTGCTCTTACCTGCTTTCCTCGACGGTCGCTTCAACCTTGCGGTTGTTGCGATATAGTATTTGTGTTCGATTGAACGCAGGGGTGACACCCTTCAGGAAAGACAAGACGCGGTGACGTGCGGTGACGGTGACGCGAGGACGACACCTCTCAAGAGAGAGAAACATACCTCGTTTCGCAGACCGTCCAGTGCACAAGAGGGTTGTAGTATGATGCGGATAATGGAAGTTGTGTGAACTCGTCCATCGATCGCATGCCGAACAGTACATCGCCGGTCACATGTCGATTGTACAACTTTACCTGATATCTTAAATCGATCGCACACTCTCCTCTCTTCCTTCTCTCTCACACCACAGCTGGATTGCTGGGCGCGGGAGGGGAAGAAAAAGGGGCGGGATCACAACAAAAATCGATCGGTGGATCGTGTAAAAAGTTCTAAACAGGTAGCTACAACTGTTGGATAAGAACTAGTTACTAGAAAACCGAACTCGCTGCTATCAGTGACAGGTGTTTGACGTGTGAACGCCGGTCTGCCCAGGACCTACCTGCTAGGGACATCCGCTTGAGCGGATGTGCCAACCCAGAGGACTTCGATATAAACCACAAAACTGCTACCGTTGATGACGTACTTACCGCTGGACGACTACTTGCTACAGTTGCACGCAGTACGTTGGATGCAAGTGAATACAAGAGACCGAGTAGTGGCATCTTTATATAGCACATCAGACATACAACGCACTGGCGAGAATGGATGGAAGCAAGGTAGGGATATCGGCCGCAAGGCCGAAGCCTACGGAAATACGCGGGGACGACACCCCTCAGTGGTCTGTGGTTGGACCGGTGGTCTCAGGACTGGTTACTGGGCATCAGCTACCGCCGTACTGAACCGACGACTGAGTCGGGACGGGGGCTTATATAGTGGAAGGGGGCGGGGCGGAGCGTCGTCTGGACCAATGGGCGAGCGACGCGAGTCCCGCCTGTTCCCGCTTGTTATCGGTAGATCACCCGCCGTGCCGTTGGCTGCAATCAATGATCAGACTAGAGTCCACGAAAGCATCTCTCACGCAGAGTGAGATGCGACAGACAGAGAGTGTCTCTCTGTCACACTCTTTTACGTGAGGCATTGCTTCTTTTCGTTTTTCACGATGTTTTCGCATTCATATCCATCAGCACACAGCTCGGTAAGTAGACACTCGTTACATTCTAATTAGTATTAAAATGCAACGTTATTTTGCAGAAAAGTAAGTGCTCACTTTGTCCGCACATAACTTCGATATTTTTCTCTTTTTCTTCATTAATCACCCAATTGTCGTCTTTTTCGCATGCGATTTTTCCAGAAACAACTTCTGTCCACATCCCAGCATTGTTGTGATACAAAAATCCATTCGAACAACTGATCCTGAAATCGGTCATAATGATAATCTAAAACATAAGTAATGTGCAATACATACTCTTTGCACTGTCCTGTTTGCACAATTGTTTTTAATTCGTTTGTATTTTCACAATTCATTCCATCGGCACACGTATAAATAGGTTCTTTACATGTATTGCATTCTGGAAAAAAACAATGAAACTTCGTGAATAATTACAGTATTACGTTTTTCACAAGACACAATAAAGTTTGCTCACTTTTTCCGCACAACACTTCGATATTTTTCTCACTTTCTTTGTCTATCACCCAATTGTCGTCCTTTTCGCATGTGATTTTCCCAGAAACAACTTCGGTCCACGTTCCAGCATTGTTATGATACAAAAATCCATTCGAACAACTGATCCTAAAAATCCATTCGAACAACTGAACTTTGGTATAGTAACAATCTAATACATCAGTAATATACAATACTTACATACTCTTTGCACTGTCCTGTTTTCACAATTGTTTTCAATTCGGTTTCATTCAAGCATTCCATACCAGCGGGACACGCGGTTAGATAAATAGGGTCTTTACAAGTGTTGCATTCTAAATAAAACAAGACATACGAAAAACTGTTTTCACAGATTCACGTTTTCCACAGAAGACAGAAATTGCGACGCTTGACTGGGTTTTGAAAGAATCGATATTCCATGTTTGGTCGAAATCACAAGTGACTTTATTGATCCGAGACAGAGTCCATTGGTTGTCTTCATTTTCATAGAACAAGTCTTCACTCTCACAGATCCATCTGAAATGTGATAACAATCAAAACTGATTCAAATATGTTTACTCTGTGCAAGTTCCTTCTTCTTCCTTTTTATTCAATGAAGCTTCAGGATCACAATAATAACCAGAAATACATTCGTATTTGGGTGTTTTGCAATTTCCACAATCTAAATTTCCCGTATTTTTTTTTAATGTTTTTTTTTCAAAAAATGTTCCACCTTTTCCACAGAAGACCGAAATCGATGTCATTTTATTTTCACCAACTTTCCAGTTTTCATCAATTCCGCACTGAATATTCTTGCTAGCAACAAGTTCAGGAAGATTTTGTTCATTCTTGTGATACATATTTCCTGACAAACATTTCCATCTAAATAGGTAGAATATTGTTCTTTACATGTTTGTAAACTCACTCTGTGCATTTGTTAGTATTTTCCATTTTTAGAGCATCGAAACACGTAAATCCAATAGGACAATTTTCTTTTCCTGGGGTTTCACATTTGCCACAATCTAACAATGTCAAAGTTAACAATTGTTAGAAATCTTTAAGAATACCATTTGCACAGAAAATGGAAAGTGTTTCGATTTTTTCTCCATTCACAATCCATTGTTTATCGAAATCACAATGTACTTTTCCACTCGAAACTTTTACAGGCAATCCATTTTTAGAATAGTACATTTCACCCGAGTTTGCGAAACATTTCCATCTGAAAACTTCATTTTTGATATAACTATTTTTCAATAGTTAAAATCAATATTCACTCTGTGCATTTGTTTGTGTTTTCCATAGCTGAATCAAAACATTCAAATCCGGGAGGACAATTCTCTATGGATGGAGTAACACACTGACCACAATCTGGAAGTTTGATTCAAATACATGATCGAAGAAACAAAAACACAACCTTTGCCACACACAATCTTGACAGATTCCGCTTTGTTTTCATCATACTTCCACTTTTTGTCAGTTTGGCATTCCATTTTCCCACTTGTTGATTTAATCATACTTCCGGATTCATCTTTGTAATAAAGCGTTTCCTGGCTGCATGTTACTCTGAATGAAATCTTATCTAAGTTTGATATCCACTCAAGTCTAGAAAAAAAAAAACGTACTCCGTACACATGTAACCTCTGCTCGTATTTACTGCGTTTGTTTTGCATTCGAATCCGTTTGGACAAATTTCGATAGGATCCGCACACTGTCCGCAATCTGAAATGAAAAATAAATTGTTGAAACCGAATGAAATTGCATACCTTCTCCCATACAAGTAACTTTGAGTGAAGACATTGAACTTGTGTCCGAAGATTCAACTCCAATCCATCCATTTGCAGAACAAGTGTGATTCGATGCCACCTATGTTTTAAATTGATCAATGTGATTGTAAACAATAGTCTCTGTTTACCTGTTTCCATCCTCGATTGTTCACATTGACAACTGCGTTCATTGGTTCATACATCAAGTTTCTTCCATCATTGCAGCCCAATCTGAAATTATTATGCAGTTTGTTTGTAAAAGTATGTATTTCTCACTTTGGACACCGGATTTTCTTGTCGTCATTCTCTGTTAGTTTTATCTGAGTTTTGTCGCAAACGAAACCAAAATCATTGCAAGAATCCAGCAATGTAAAACCACACACATCACAATCTAAGTGCTGATCATACAAACAATAACAACTGTACTACACACTCACCCTCAGCACAAATGAATTCGTCGTTCTTTCCAGAGTTGTTTGCTGTCCAATCGCCATTTTCACAGTTTGTTGAAGTAACCATGGCAAACGTCGAACCGGTTTTGTACATCAGCTTTCCTCGAGGGCAGATCAAACTATGTAGAAACTTTAATTGTTATATTGAATAAACAGTAGGTGTACCTAGAACATGTGTTTTCCTTTATCACAACCTTTGGTTGGACAAAACACTCTTTTCCGAGGGGACAATCCGAAATAAGGGGAGATCCGCAGTGAGTACACCCTGAAGTATGCATATCAATAGGCAGGCATGTAAAGATACATTGGACTATTCGCTCTCAGCTGCCGGCTCTTTGAGGTCGGCAAACGCGCCAGAGAGCACGCGAAGAAAAGATAACGCACTTTGGCGGGAATTTCAAAATATGAACCCAAAGCGGTGGTCTGCTGATCGTTTCTGTTCTTAGAACTTTCGTTTAATCTGCATTTTAATGACTGTTTCGCGACGCATGAAAACCGTGAGAAATAGGCAACTGGGTATTAAATATACAACTGGGTATTAAATATATAACTAACCTTGAACACAAGTGGCTCTCATTTTCTCGATTTTGAATCCATTCACACTCCACGAGTTGTCTCTCATACAACGCATAGAATTCACCATTTCAATAGTGTTGTTTCTTTCGAACATCAAAGTTCCGTTAGAGCATTCAAAGCTAGAAAAAAAGTCATTATAAAAAAATGAATTGAAAAACTGACGTTTTGCAGTGTATTCCAGAGAATGGCATTTGCATTTTCAGTCGTTCGGGATAGCAAAGGACATTGTTCAGGCAAAGAGAACTAGTAGATACCACACATCCGGAACATTCTACAAAACAACATTCAAACCAGTTAACATATGTACAAAAACACCAGTATTTGTGGTCATAACAGCAAAGACTGAGTGAAATTAGTAGATTCTACTGTCACTCACCTATGTAGACAGGAAAGAGAATGAATGGCAGATAACGCAAAAGGACGTGTGCAATCGATGTACTCTTCGCGTTCATCTGAACACCTGTTTTCTCATTCTCTCACATTCGGTACCTGTCGGGAGTGTTTCGTTCGCATGAATAGGAAAAAGAGAGCAGTGACAGCCGAGTGGATTCCAAACAAAACCAGCCCATACCTCACTGAAATTATATTGCCACAAACATCATAAGTAGTTATACTTCTTTACATAAAAACAAATACTTAAGAACTATGTGCGGTTCTCCGCTCGGATTTCCGAGGAACATGGAGATCGTGAAGATTGTAAACAATATAGTGTCGCGGGGGGTAGCGCAGTGGATTTGCGCGCGGCTCTCAATCTCAAGGTCGCGGTTTCGATGCCGCCCGTGGACCGAAAGAAGTTCCGCTACCGCGGTGTGTTGGCGACCACCCTGCCACGTTGTCAGTCGATAGCCAGAAGACACACCGTCAACGTGGATTCTCATTGCTGGTTTACTGGATCCGTTTTACTGGAACTTCTACTCGATCATTGCCATTGTTCACAGGCATTTTATGTGTGGCGCATCACGTGGTGTAATAAATTTAATTTCATTCACATTTCCATTGTTTCGTCACGGCGGCCGGTCGGGTGCATTTCTCGCACCCCCGGCCGTCGCCGCCGCAAGTTCTGGAGTTTTTCGTGAGAAACGCTGGGCCCGCCCGGAGTAGCCCAATATGGAAGTAGCTCGAGAACTGGATCACTATTGGCACTATGTGGAGTGGATATCGTTCCTTGCGGTCAGTTTGTTACTGGAATCGCCTCGCAGATTATCGATGAATATCGATCGATTTAATGGTATGTCCGCAAGACGAATGCTTTCTACGGATGGAAATGCGCGAGCACGAAAAGTGAACCTGCATCTTCCATTGCAAGTTCACGAAAACTGATATATGTATAAACTAACAATTAAATCAAATGTTTATTCGGAATCGCAAACATGATTTCATGAGTATGACACGTACGAAACAAAATCACTCATAAGAAACTATGATGGTAGAGGTTTTCGTGAACTTGCAATGGAAGATGCAGGTTCACTTTTCGTGCTCTTGCATTTCCATCCGTGGAGAGCATTCGTTTTGCGGACATACCATTAAATCGATCGATATTCATCGATAATCTGCGAGGCGATTCCAGTAACAAACTGACCGCAAGGAACGATATCCACTCCACATAGTGCCAATAGTGATCCAGTTCTCGAGCTACTTCCATATTGGGCTACTCCGGGCGGGCCCAGCGTTTCTCACGAAGAACTCCAGAACTTGCGGCGGCGACGGCCGGGGGTGCGAGAAATGCACCCGACCGGCCGCCGTGACGAAACAATGGAAATGTAAATAAAATGATATTTATTACACCACAAGTGATGCGCCACACATAAAATGCCTGTGAACAATGGCAATGATCGAGTAGAAGTTCCAGTAAAACGGATCCAGTAAACCAGCAATGAGAATCCACGTTGACGGTGTGTCTTCTGGCTATTGACTGACAACGTGTCAGGGTGGTCGCCAACACACCGCGGTAGCGGAACTTCTTTCGGTCCACCGGCGGCATCGAAACCGCGACCTTGAGATTGAGAGCCGCGCGCAAATCCACTGCGCTACCCCCCGCGACACTATATTGTTTAAAATCTTCACGATCTCCATGTTCCTCGGAAATCCGAGCGGAGAATCGCACATAGTTCTTAAGTATTTGTTTTTATGTAAATAAGTATAACTACTTATGATGTTTGTGGCAATATAATTTCAGTGAGGTATGGGCTGGTTTTGTTTGGAATCCACTCGGCTGTCACTGCTCTCTTTTTCCTATTCATGCGAACGAAACACTTCCGACAGGTACCGAATGTGAGAGAATGAGAAAACAGGTGTTCAGATGAACGCGAAGAGTACATCGATTGCACACGTCCTTTTGCGTTACCTGCCATTCATTCTCTTTCCTGTCTACATAGGTGAGTGACAGTAGAATCTACTAATTTCACTCTCCTTTTCAGTTGGAGCCATTTCTCTCGCAGTCTTTGCTGTTATGACCACAAATACTGGTGTTTTTGTACATATGTTAACTGGTTTGAATGTTGTTTTGTAGAATGTTCCGGATGTGTGGTATCTACTAGTTCTCTTTGCCTGAACAATGTCCTTTGCTATCCCGAACGACTGAAAATGCAAATGTCATTCTCTGGAATACACTGCAAAACGTCAGTTTTTCAATTCATTCTTTTTATAATAACTTTTTTTCTAGCTTCGAATGCTCTAACGGAACTTTGATGTTCGAAAGAAACAACACTATTGAAATGGTGAATTCTATGCGTTGTATGAGAGACAACTCGTGGAGTGTGAATGGATTCAAAATCGAGAAAATGAGAGCCACTTGTGTTCAAGGTTAGTTATATATTTAATACCCAGTTGTATATTTAATACCCAGTTGCCTATGTATTTCTCACGGTTTTAATGCGTCGCGAAACAGTCATTAAAATGCAGATTAAACGAAAGTTCTAAGAACAGAAACGATCAGCAGACCACCGCTTTGGGTTCATATTTTGAAATTCCCGCCAAAGTGCGTTATCTTTTCTTCGCGTGCTCTCTCGCGCGATTGCCGACCTCAAAGAGCCGGCAGCTGAGAGCGAATAGTCCAATGTATCTTTACATGCCTGCCTATTGATATGCATACTTAAGGGTGTACTCACTGCGGATCTCCCCTTATTTCGGATTGTCCCCTCGGAAAAGAGTGTTTTGTCCAACCAACAGTTGTGATAAAGGAAAACACATGTTCTAGGTACACCTACTGTTTATTCAATATAACAATTAAAGTTTCTACTCAGTTTGATCTGCCCTCGAGGAAAGCTGATGTACAAAACCGGTTCGACGTTTGCCATGGTTACTTCAACAAACTGTGAAAATGGCGATTGGACAGCAAACAACTCTGGAAAGAACGACGAATTCATTTGTGCTGAGGGTGAGTGTGTAGTACAGTTGTTATTGTTTGTATGATCAGCACTTAGATTGTGATGTGTGTGGTTTTACATTGCTCGATTCTTGCAATGATTTTGGTTTCGTTTGCGACAAAACTCAGATAAAACTAACAGAGAATGACGACAAAAAAATCCGGTGTCCAAAGTGAGAAATACATACTTTTACAAACAAACTGCATAATGATTTCAGACTGGGCCGCAATGATGGAAAAAAATTGATGTATGAACCAACTAACGCAGTTATCAATGGGAACAATCGAGGATGGAAACAGGTAAACAGAGACTATTGTTTACAATAATATTGATCAATTTAAAACATATAGGTGGCATCGAATCACACTTGTTCTGCAATTGGATGGATTGGAGTTGAATCTTCGGACACAAATTCAATGTCTTCACTCAAAGTTACTTGTATGGGAGAAGGTATGCAATTTCATTCGGTTTCAACAATTTATTTTTCATTTGAGATTGCGGACAGTGTGCGGATCCTATCGAAATTTGTCCAAATGGATTCGAATGCAAAACAAATGCAGTAAATACGAGCAGAGATTACAACTGTACAGAGTACGGTTTTTTTTCTGAACTTGAGTAGATAATAAACTTTGAAAAGATTGGAACGAGAAAAAAATTATTCAGAGTAACATGCAGCCAGGAAACGCTCTATTACAAGGATGAATCAGGCAGTATGATCAAATCAACTAGTGGGATACTGGAATGCCAAATTGACAAAAAGTGGAAGTATGATGAAAACGAAGCGGAATCTGTCAAGATTGTGTGTGGCAAAGGTTGTGTTTTTTGTTTCTTCGATCATGTATTTGAATCAAACTTCCAGATTGTGGTCAGTGTGTTACTCCAACTCTAGAGCATTGTCCTCCCGGATTTCAATGTTTCAATTCAGCTACTATCATGGAAAACACGAACAAATGCACAGAGTGATTGCGAAATTCAATAAAATTGATAGTGGAAACATTCAAAATGAGCTCATTTAGGTGGAAATGTTCTTCAAACTCGGGTGATTTGTACCATTCTAAAAATGGATTGCCTGTGAAAATTTTGAGTGGAAAAGTACAATGCGACACTGATAAACAGTGGACTGTGGATGAAGAACGCATTGAAACGCTATCCATTTTCTGCGCTATCGGTACCCTATAACAATTTTTACCAATTATTAACATGTCATTTTTAGATCACGGCCAATGTGAGAACCCATTAAAAGAAAAATGTCCTCCTGGATTTACTTGTTTCGATTCTCTAAAAATGGAAAATACAGACAAATGCACAGCGTGAGTGAGCAATATTGTAAACAATGATTCACTTTCTTAGATGGCAATGTTTGTCTGGAAGTTTGTATCACAAAAATGAACAAAATTTGTCGGGACTGGTTGCAAGCAATAAAATTCAATGCGACTTTGATGACAACTGGACTGTCGCCTAAAACAAAATGAATTCGATTTCTGTCTTTTGCGGAAAAGGTGAAATCTTTCCAAGTACAAAAAAATGAAGAGAAATTTAGATTGTGGAAAGTGCCAAACACCCGAGTACGAGTGTATTCCTGGTTAATATTGTGAACCTAGAGCTTCACTGATTAAAAAAAGAAGAAGAAGGAAGATGCGCGGAGTATTATAGACTTACATTATTCTGTTCTAAACCACATTTCAGATGGTTCTGTTACAGTTAGTTTGTTTTTCAAAAACGAAGCGTGAAACTCATTTGCGAGCCCACTATACACACCGAGTCTCATTTGTTTAGTTGTGCTGATGGTTTGCATGTTGTTGAATAAACGTTACTGGTTTGATCAAAGTTGTACGATGTCGAAAAGTGTTGTTACCGGTCGAGTGATACCGTTGAATATCTTCAATTTGTTTCATCGTACATTGATGTCTGCTAGCTTACGGTATTCCTATTTATACTATACTTCGTCACCGTAGCTGTTTCGTTAGCGCAGTGGATGTGTGCGCGGCTATCGATCGAAAGGTCGCTGGTTCGATGCCGCCAGCGGACCGAAAGAAGTTCCGCTACCGCGGTGGGTTGGCGACCACCCTGACACGTTGTCAGCCGCTAGCCAGAAGACACACCGTCATCGTGGATTCTCATTACTGGTTTTCTTGAACCATAACATCTAGTACTCTACTGCAGTCCCTCCATTGTCATTGTTCACAGGCATTTTCATGTGTGAAGCATCCTCGTGGTGTAATAAATTTAATTTTAATTTATTACCGTATACTACCTCATGTCTGTACAGTACCCCCTTGTAGATGTACAGTACCCCCTTGTATATGTACAGTACCCCTTTGTAGATGTACAGTACCCCCTTGTAGATGTACAGTACCCCCTTGTAGGTGTACATTACCCCCTTGTAGATGTACAGTACCCCCTTGTTTCCAAAGAGCATGGAATAGAAGTGGATTTAGGCTATTGATGCTTGAATGAGCACAACAACGAGTGTTGTTGATGGGTAGGAGCACATGAGTGTAGATGGCTTGTAAAAATGACATATGAAATCAAGACCACAAGACGAATTCGTGGATGGAGGGAGTGGTGATGTACTTTTGACATGTTCCATCGATGGGTGGGAGGGAAAGATGATGTGCGCGACCTACCTTTCTCACATTGTCACACTATGTGATGAGTGCGCGTGGGGAGGGGAAATGTTAGGTTGTTGAGGTTTGAATCAGCACAGGGTTGTTGATGGGTAAGAGCACTGTTATATTTGGGGTTTGGTTTGTGGGGAGTTCAACTCTCTGTGTGTGCAATAGACTAAATAAGGACTCTGAATAACATTTATTTAAATGCTCATACAAGATACAAGATGAGAAACCAAAGGGTTAGAATTAGACTGAGGTCCTGGGGGTGTGGCGGCCCTCTTCTCTCTCTGTGCTCTCTCCTCTCTCTGCTGACTAGTTGTTACAACTGCCAATGCTCTCGCGCATTCACACGCGACAGCACATGTGAGTGTAGCTTGTAAAATTGACACATGAACTACCCGTGAACAATGAAGGGGCTGCAGTAGAGTATTAGATGTTATGGTACACCAGGAATGATAGTCCTCGATGACGGCGTGTCTTGTTGTAGACGTTGCGCTCCGCGAGCGTAGCGCCCTTCTGAACCAGGGCCGTCTCGCTCACTACAACTGCATCCTCTTCTCGCTCCTCCTGCGCAGCGAGTCCGACCGCAACGTGGGTGGTCTTTGTGGGTAGGCTCGAGTGATCTGACTATCTAGTGCTTCCAAGGACTTGAATGTTGCCTTGAAAGACTGCTGTCGTCTACTTCTCCTCTCAGTGATTCCGATTGCAGCTTCGCACATACTCGTCGCAGGACTCGAACCTGCAGGCATGGCCCTGGCAGAGTCTCTACAACAACATCCACGACTTCCACGACTTCCAACATCCACGGGCGCTGTGTTTGATTTGGTTCTACCTGTGATTCTACCTACTGTTGGTTGGTTCTTCATAATGTTATAAAAGGGTATTTTGAATTAAAAGCAAAGCATTGCCTGAGTATGGCCACAAGAGTATCTGGACAGAGATACACTACGAAATGTGACTTTTCGAAACGTTGCAAAATTAAATTTTGCAGCTAGAAAAAAATTAAAATTTTTGCTTTCTATACATGTTATAATATTTAAAATTTTATTATTAAGTGATTTTAACTGACTGCACGTGTATTGAAGAGGTTGTATGAGTAATTCTGTATATGTGCATGATAATTATGCAGTGTAATTTGTCTGCATGATCAACCCATAATGTTGCTCCTGCTATATTGTGATGTGAAACCTGTTTCAGAGATGTCCAAGCCGTTGGTTCGCAATGGTGAGACGCTCAAGAACCGCCTGAGGTACTAATCCTTTATCTTTTTCACTTTTATGATTGTTCAGGCGATTTCCTCTGACTCCGGACTTCTACCACGTGAATTCGAGGGTCAATCTGTGGCGAAACCTGTACTGCATGGAGCCATGCCAGCTGTCACCATCTGCAGGAACACTTGCGTTCTTGCCCACAAGATGAGTGATTGACATTCATTTACGTGTATGTGAGAAGTTTTAAGGGCCGCCCCAGTCTTCCGCGGGCAGGGACGCGGTCGTCGACGAGCTTATTGTTCGAGAAGTAGCATATCTCGTCTCTCTCTGTCCCTCATCCACGTCTTTCGATAAGGCTGCCTACGGACGTATTTCCGATCTCAAGAAGCCTCTGTCTCTCGGATCTCGTGTGTTATTTCAATTTATTCACTTTTTTATTATTAGATTTAGTATTTTGAACCAAATATATTCCAGATAAGATGAGTGTTACTATGGTGCGCAAGACGTCCAAGAGAGTGAGGTACGAGCTGCTCGAGATCGATCACAGCAACAGTCGGCACTACATCCATCGCTTCCAACTGAGAGACTGGTAAAGAATCATCATTTCCGAACAAGTTTGAATTATTGACAAATTTTCAATTTTGCTGTTACATAACGTTTTAATTTAACCTTCTTGCAACGACTCCGCGAATCACTTTTATCCGCGCATGCGCTAAAACCCGACCGCCTCCGATTTTTAAGTAAAATGTGTTCATACATAATTATCTGAAATCTTAATAGAACGCGGTCAACGGAGTAGGACACGAATAAAACCGAATTTGCAAAGTGGTTAGGAAAAGGGTGATAGTCATTCATGTAGTCATTCATGGTCCATCGCAACCTCTACCTCATCGTGCCCCCTTCATCGAACGACTCGTCGTAACAGCGACGATCGCTATACACGGAAAGACTGATGTGGGTTTGTCTCACCCTTCTCTTCTCTCACCAGTCTGTCTTCTTTTTTCTCCTTTTTTTCTTTTCACCTTCCCTCATCTCACATTTTCTTTTCAGATGGCGTGTGGACGAGTGGCGGCAGTGACCCTCGCGCCGTCGCTGCTCCACAACTCGTTCCTGGAGCAGCCGCGAGCCGAAGTCGACATACTCTCCGATGTGCAGGCTTCTCTTCCAATCCCAGCGCGCCTTCCATCCGCTGCTCACTATGAGGCCGCTGTTGCCTTCTGGGCATTCATGATGTCCGTAGTCGCAGACATCTGCCGCCATCGTGTTGAGGTGAAATTTGATGCAATGTGTTGTATTATGAATTAAACACAACAGTGGGTTACAGTGGGTTGCCAAGCGTCTGGGTGGACAGACTCACGATCCTGAAGGAAAGGGGGATGCAGGCGAAATGGCGAAGGAACGTGAATACTATCAGTGATTGTAGTGTCTCGTAGCAGACTTTCCCTGCTCCCACACTTCAGCCTGTTTCCTACCGGAAGCGCGTGTCCTATACATGCACCATTTTGGGTGTCTATGAAGGGCGCGCTGCAGTCTAGCCTTGCGGAGCGTGGAATTGAGTTGTTCGACTCACGGCCGACCATCCCATTTTCGAACATTCCCATTCAGTGCTCGACGGTTTTTCTTAAATGAATAAACGTTTATTATTATTAGTGCAACATGCACTATTGACTTTATCGCTATAGATTCACGATATCGCGATCGTTGCATTTCTTACTTTTTATTGTTGGAAAAGCATTTGTCTCATAGTCTCATCACTCATGTGGAATGACAAGTCTACTGCATTTACAATTGTTCTCAGCCGTAAACAAGACAAAGTCTTGAATTATAACGACTGTGAGAACTTGAGAGTAGTCCGACTGATGTGCTATAGAAGTACACCAGTCAGTTTTCCAAACCGTTACTAAGATAAAACGCCGAACGGTCTTAATTCACAGTGTCTCGACAACACGTTTGAACTCCTACTTGGACTCCTTCAGTGCTGCATTCTCCGGCAGACTGTTCCTTCCTCAACTCGTTCACCGGGTAATTGTGCAACCTGGCACTTATCACCACAGGTTCCAGCACTCTCAGTGAGTGGCATCCACTGTCCTTCCCACTCCACTTTCCAACATTCGAATCAACGTCTGGGGGCGCTCATCTTCCGTGCACATAAATCCACATCAGCACTCTCCTCCTCTCCTTCACTATCTCCTCTAGGGTTCTCCACGCGCGTGTCTCTGACATTCTCCAGAACTGTTCTTTCCGAATCGTTTTGCACCAAGCGAGCATAAATAACGTACATAAATCATTATACATATTTATACATAATACTATACATAAATAATAATACTTTTCTTACTCACATGTTACGCACATTACTCACTTAACACATGTTACACTATTACTCACATTACTCACTTTATCACAGAACATAAGTCATAACTTGATGTCAATCGCATACTCGTATCAATTATTTCCCCTCCATCATTTTCGGTCTTTTTATGATAACGTATCATCACCACTCCATTTATGGATGTCAATTGTTGAACGAAGTATTTATTCTCGAAGCTGAAATGAAACTTGTTATTCCAAAATAAACATCAAAAACCACTTACTATAGGTATTTCGAATATCCGACTTTTCTATATATATATATATATATATATATATATATATATATATATATATATATATATATATATATATAGTTAGAGGATCCATATCCCGAAGGATACAGGTCTTGCCCAACCCAAGGACGCCCTCTTCGTGAGATACGTGTCAGCCGGAGCTGGCACGTGCCTCGACCCAGAAGTCGATTGCGATTTAGCGAACGAGACGAGTTGCATGTGACGAGAGCAAAACCGAACCAATCCCGAATACCCTTCTACTGTCCCGGTCAAACAACGGAATAACACGTGACGCGAACATAGGAGTTTATGACAACAGAACAGAGATCGATGGAACACCGGTTTGGAAGACAACGGGATCACGAGCCCGGATCAGCTCTCAGAGTGGCTTGATCGGCCTTCACTCATACTAAAGCCCAGACTGGTCGTCGGCCGTGCCTTAAGTACGGCCGGAGTGAGGGTTCTGGTATCTTCTGTCTTGGCGGGAGTCGGTAGGTAGATCGTTCCGCCTCCTTGATCCGCCGGTGGCACCGGGCGAGTCTGCAATGATAGCATGTTCTCTGAACGACCGAGCGAACTACACACTTAGTGAGTAAGAGAGATCTCAGCGGCGCGCTAGCTCCGCTGACACCTCCCCACCCTCACACGTGTCGGCCCCGCTACGACACAAAAATCCCTAAAACTACACTAGACCCACGTACCTACACCGTGATACAGTCAAAAAAACTAACAAAGTAATAAAAACAAACAGACCCTTCACAGGATGTCCTCGGTCTCCTTGAGGTCGGCGAAGAAGTGCTGGCCCGTCTAGGACGCGCCGAACTTCTCGCGCTGGTCCTTGCGGCCCTCGTGCATCTTGGTGACTCGACTGCGACGAGCGTCCAGCTCTCCTGGTGAATCCATTCCACGGTTCCCGCCTGTCCTCGGCTGGCGAGCTACCTGAACAGAATAAGTGGTTACATACACAACTGATCAAATAAATAGGCTAGAGCTGCAAATAAAGCAACCTATTAGTCGATCACGTCCTTCCTTCGGACGATGCTTGAGCGGGACGGCGGACGGGCGGATCGCTTGGGTCCTGTCTTGTGCTGTCCGGTGGTCGCCATGTAGAACAGCCACGTCCGGTCTCGGCGCGAGCGCTCTCCCTTTGAGAATCCTTGAGATCCTCTCCTCCAGTTCGTCCTGCTGAGATCGAACTCGATCCGGTTCGTGCGCCACCCTTGCCGTCCCTCCTGCCGGACTCCCCTCTTGCATGTCCTTCCAGGTCCGAGATCGCTGAATACACAAATCACAATGTTATACAGGATGTCTATTGACAAAGTAGAAACAACCAGCTAATCGATTATCGTGACCACCTACTGTATCCCTCCTAAATACCCTGAGTCCCCCGGGACCTACGCCAGCTGGTGTGTCCTCTTTCTTGAACGGAATTGCGCGCTCCTTCTTGGCTCTGCGAGCTCGCGCCCGTCGCTCCTTGCGACGTTGGATCTTCTGCAGTCCTCGGAGAATCCTGAACGATTACATCAGTTTCACATCAGCTGCGCTACCTCCCTAGACCCGGTCTCACCTCTTCTCTTCCGCCCCAGATTCACAGCATGCCAACCAAGGAGAAGCCGGACTCCAGTGAGTCAGACCACTGCACAGGTTGATATACAGCTGTTTTATCTTCACGGAAACGAGTGAGGCAATACAATCAGGTAGCACAATAGCCAAAGTGATCTCGAGATCAATCAATAATGCAAGTGTCACCCACGATAATCTTCTAGACTACTCTAAACAAACCGATGTGCTCTCTCGCTATTACAGGGTAACGTCATAAAACATGATATTTTGTACTCTCTCATCTACAGAGCAAACTGTCAGAAAACAACTACTATGTACATCAACACATAAAGTTCTCAATCAAATAATCAACATGGCTGGGTGAACTCTACACCAAGCGTGAGAGTCCCTCTCACCAATCAGACTCCTTGAACAGGTTGGCAAGCTTCTCCTCGGTCGAGATGAGCTCTCCCTGCTCGATCACCTCCTTGTACATGCTTGCCCACTTGGTGCCGTGGCACAGCGCCTCCCTGCTTCCGATGATGATGAGTCTGTGGCGAGCCCGCGAGATCGCGACGGTGATGCGCTGAAAGCACGAACAGGTTAAATACCTATGCCCAACTCACCTCGCATTCGTCTACAAAACGGGAGTCCTCCTCGGTCTGCTTCTCCTCCTCCTCGTTCCGTCCCTCCTGCGACGTCTTGGCGTGAACGGAGGTCAGCAAGAAGACGAGGTTGGCCTCCGATCCTTGGGCAGAGTCGACAGTGTCCACCCTGGCGGCCAAGTTGCGGCTGTCGAAGAGTGCGGTGACGTGCTCCACTTGAGCCCGATAGAGGCAGATGATCATGAGGTCCTCGGTGGAGATCCCTAAATCAAAAACCATTAGAGTCGCCCTCTCCCTACTCAACTTGGTTGTTAAGACGCTCGACGAGATCAGCGACGATGTCGGCCTCTCCCTCGTTGCGCAGCGAGCCGAAGCCTTCACTCCTCTGCGATGCTTCACTATTGTTCTCGATCCATATGACGGGCAAGTCGGTCGGCTTCCTTCCACGCAAGGTGTTGAGCATGCCCCGCTCCTCCACAGTGCAGCCAGCGATCAGCATGTCTTGGTAGAACAGCTTTCCGACGAAGTGGGTGAGCCTCGGATGTGCTCTATATGACACCTTCAGCGTGACGATGCCGATGACCTCGCTCTGCAGCAGCACCCTCATCGAGCTCCTGTGCGCGGCAATGGCAGCTTCTGACGTGCGGCGGCGAGGCACGAACGGTCCGAGCTGGAGGTCGTCTCCCACCAGGCGGATGTCGATGTGCGGCAGCACCTTCAGGATACCGACCAGATACACCTCCGGCATCTGTGACGCTTCGTCGAGCAGGGCCATCTTGATACTCTCGGAGTATCCTTGAAGTGCTCCGCTGGGTCCAAACAGGTTGAGGATGGCCGCGTTCGTACAGAATATCACCCTCGGCTGGTAGTTGTCCATGAATGCCTTCATAGCGTGAGCCGCGAAACGTCCGCAGTTGCTCTCACTCACACGGTACAGCTTCGCGTCCTCCTTGTTCATCTCGCGCAGCAGCAGCGGGTTCTTCAGTCCGGCGATGATGCGTTCGCGTCCGCTAATGAACTTGTTGAGACGGATGCGCTCCTCATCGGTCAGCTCGGGGTCGGACTCGGCGAACTGCCTCATGACGTTGTGGAGATCGATGCTGGTCTCCTCGGTGTTGTCGATGACCGCGTCGCTGACGAATCGAATCGCCCGTGCTTGCTCGTGTCCCTCCAGAGACAGGAACATGGTGATCAACTAAACATACTAATCATTACATATCACCACTCCAACCTACCTGCCACACGGCCGCGTTTGTGGTGGCTGAGACGATGACGACGGCGTCCTTGTGCTTGAGCAAGTACTTCTTGATGGCGACGACCGTCAGCTGCGTCTTGCCACTCCCAAACGGCGCTTGCACCAGGAAGAAGGGGTGCTCGCTGGTGATGGCGGACACGGCGCGGTTCTGGTGAAGTTCGAGATGCAGCGGCTCCTTGCCACTGCGCCGGACGATGATCGGCCTCTCCGATAGTCCTGAAACACTATTCGTTACCATTCATCCAATCCGACTCACCTACTGCATTCGGCAGCTTCATCACATTCATTTCTGCATCGTGGGCGCGGCGGTGACCGTACAGCAGCTGGAAACCCTCCCTGAAGGCGTCGTCGTCGAGAGCTCTCTCAACGAAGTCCTCCTCCAAGACCATCTTCCGCACAGGAAAATGGGAATCTCCTTCCGGGATAAGGCGGCCCATCAGCTCCACATAGCGTATGTCATCCACGTCCACCTTGTCGGCGAATTCGTCGAGCATCTTCTTGGCGATGTTGGTGTCCCAGACGTTGCAGACCGCAGACACAGTCAGCTCTCCGCTGGCAGCATTGAACGCCGCCGAAGTGATGCTGAAGACCATGGGTGGCATCACATATCCTTTCTTGCCGTAGACGACCACGCGACGGTTCCTATCCCAGCCGGTGCTGCTCTTGACGTTCTGGAACTTGAGCTCCGCGAAGAGCTTCGGAGCGTCCGTGATGACGGCATTCATCGTGCACTTCAGTAGTCGCAGGTCCTCTTTGTCGGCCCGATGGTGGTGCATCATGTTGATACCAGCTCCGAACGTCTGAAATGAAAATGATCACTATCCTCCACTTCACTACTCACCTGGTCCATCAGATCCGGAGTCTCCTTGTCTCCGAAGCGGTTGAAGAGAGCCTTCCGATCCTGGATCCAGTCGAACTCGTCGTCCGAGATGTCCTTGATCTCCCACGCCTGCGAGACCTTGAGGGTGGCTCCGAGTGGCAGCACCGACAGCAGCTCGCGCAGCGCCCATCTCCCGTTGCGCACAGAGACCTCCCCGGGAAGAAATCGGTTCAGGAAGATGTGCCGGCGGCAGGTGACTTTCAGCCAGTTCTCCTTGGCGAGGATGTGCTGCCCGAATGCGGCGTGGAATCCTCCAGTCTTGACTCCGGCGTGGATAAGTACGGGTGTCGTACCGGTGATGAGGTCAGCGCGGCGGATGATGTTCTCTCCGCATCCTTTGGTTCCCTTGCAGATGGCGAGGCGCTCCTCGGTCAGGCTGGGCGGCAACCATGCGAAGCGATCCACTCGGAAGCACGGCTCAAGAGCCTCCGTGTCGTCCTGGAGAGCGGCCCTCCGCAGTCTCTCCTCCGGGTCCTGGTGGCAGGCCTTGGTGGGGATAATACTGTATATCCACAGCAGCGCGCCCGGCGTGGCCATTCTTGTGCCGTTGTTGCGGAACTTCCCCGTGAGCACGTTCTGCGCCACCAGGTCGAGCTCCAGGTATCTAAATACAAAGGTTTATCTGCTCCCAGTAACATCCACAGAAGTACCTACCTGAGCTCACAGTTGTTGAAGCTGGCCGTGTAGTCCAAAACCTCGACGATGGTCTTGAATTTGACTCCGCAATGATCACACCGAGCACCGCTCCTTGACGATCAGCGTTGTGTGGGTTCTTGATTCCGGTCATTTCCACCTCTATCGGTACCGACTCCGCAGTTTCGATCAGCGAAAACGTCCTGAGATGTGGCGGTGAGTGGGGTCCCTTCTCCTTCAGGGCCTTGATCATCTCCGCTCCCTTCTTGAGATAACGGACCGAGTTGGTCTCATTTGCACAATAGTAGAACGAAACGGGGAATTTGTTCCTCGGCCACGGCGGACGGAAGCTAAAACACCGATAGTCTCACCCCACATCTCCCATCACCACTCACGTGTTGCTCATCTGCTTCTTGTCGTACAGCTCTCGGTGGTTCCGATACTTAAGGAAGTCGGGTAGCTCCATAGAGACCTTGTCCTCCGCCAGATGCGAGCTGAAAATGCCGATAACCTCCCCTCCCCTACATCTCAACTCACTAATCGTGGGATTTCTTGATGTAGTGGAACAGCTGGCATTGGTCCGCGTAGGGATGAATATCTCCGGGGGCGAAGCGAGGGGGAAGCTGCGCGTTTTCGTTCGTGTCCTCCTCATTCAGCTCGTTGGGGCCGTCGCTCCTAGCAGCAATCCTCTTGCGAGAGCTACTGGAAGACGAGTCGCCAGGCTGCGTGGCCTGAGTAGTGGTGACGGAGACCTACAATCACTTTCATTCACTCTTCTCCTCCCTGACCACTCACCTCCTCGGTATCCTCGACGTCTCCCTCAGTGTCCATGCGGACAGCCTTGTTTAGAGAGTTGGTGAAGTCGAACTCTCCCTCGATCTCCTGCTTCGGCTCGACCTCTCTGGTGGCCATCTTGTCGAATATCGCCGATAGTGACGTGGAGCGGTTCGTGCTGAGCTAAAGGGATTTGAGCTTACCTCATCCCTAGATCCCAACTAGTCCCTGACTCACCGAATCCGCCACAGAGCATGAATCTTCGTCCATATCGGAGTAGATGTGGATGTAGAAGTAGAAGGGCGAGAGGTGGTGGATGAGGAGAGAGTAACAGGATTGGCAGGCCTGATCTCGCCTGAAATCGAATGAATATAATCCACATAACGTCAAGCGCGCGACCAAGAATGACATGGTAACCGCGATCGCGAGTGACATCTCAACAGAAAGAAAGACAGTAATAAATGACGAAAAGAGAAATGGGAATGTGGCAATAACTCGACCCGGAAAATTCGATATTCCACGAAACCGTCAACAAAACGTGCGCAATAATTTCCTGATTCGCGAGAAACAGAAATATTAACACAAAACGTCGAAAAACACGCAAAAATACACAAAAATCCTAAAAATTAAATTTGTCGACGCGCGGCGAAAACAAACGACCACTGTACTGATCGCGGCGGGACCCGCGCGGGGTCCTGATCGTCCCTCGCGCCGCACCACGCAACACTACAGAATTGTTCCGATCCACTGAAAATGCTGGAATAAGATTTTACATCACAAATTAAATATAAAATGATCTTTTACTGCGTCCTACATCAATCTCGCTACCCCGGAGCTTAGCTAGAAATTCATTCCTTTCTGCTACAGCCTCCTAGAAGTGCAAAACTATGCGGAAATGCCAAAGTATGCTACAAAAACTTGTACTTTGTTTACACTAAACATCACCTAGACACGAGAAGATAGACGGAGATTTTCCATTATCAGCTGCACGTGCTCGTCAGCCCTCCGCTGTCGCTCCTCACGCGGTTCCTCCGATGGCGACCTCGCTCTGTGCGCGGACCAGTTTCTGTGTCACCTTGCCAATGATGTGCACTCGCCCGTTAGCTGTATGCAGCGTGACGTCGGTGTCTTCCCTCGTCCACTCGTGCCTCTCGCCGACCGACTGGTGCACGACCGATGTGCTGGCGCCAGTGTCGATCCATGCGAGATAGTCCGGCCAGTAGCCGTTGCCGCCAGCGCGCAGCTTTACGGTAACGACCGTGCTGGCTGCTCGCTCCTCAACTAGAGTCATAAGATAACCGTCATCGGACTCGCTCTCCCTGATGTTGTCGGCGCTCCTCAGGTGAACGTCTGCTGTGTCGATTTGCTCGTTTCCCTGCTTCGCCGTACGGTCGAGCCCGTGGTCGTGCGTCTCCCTCATCTTGCTCGTGAGCTTTCTGAAGAAGTGTAGAAGGGACCACAGAATGCCCACCGAACTCGCGATACAGACAATAGTCGTCGACCAGTGCAGGTCCCACGTCGGTGTTTCCGACGCGCCGTCCACCCCGGTCGCGTCCGCTCCCTGAATGAGCGTCGTCATTATAAACATCATGGCAAGAGTGCCCGGATTAAGAATTCTACCACTCGTCCTCTCAGCTCCCCGCTGAGACACATGAGCCTCCTGCTCATACCAATCCTCCTCGGAGTCGTCCTCAGAGTACTCCTCGAAGTCCACACCGCTGATGGTGTTCACCTGAACTCCGCTGGTGGTCTGCCCTCCTGTCAACTTGGGGCACCTGTTGGCGAAATGATCGTCAGACCCACAAGAATAACAGTTACCTTGTTTCGACCCACCTAGCGGCATCCTGTTAGATCCTGTCTTGATCCTCCTACCCTCGAGGACAGCCAGCGCCGACTCGCCACCTGCGATACGCGCTGCCTCCTCCTTGTCACAACCTGAATCCATGAATTTTGCCCAACACTGGCTCGCGGCATGACCGCTCATTCCACAATAAGCACAATACCTCCGATCTCCGTCCATCGGCCGGTTGTCCGTCTGCTGTATCGCCGCCACTGTCAATGTTGCCGTCGCCAGCTCTGATGCCGGCAAGGTCATCTCCAGATGACGCGCACGCTTGACTGCTTCCTGGAAAGTTGTAATCGTATCCATTACCAGGCTACGAACCTTGCCTGCCATGTTCTCACCTAGTCCCTTCATGAACGCATTGAGTATGCTGATGTCGTAGACTGCCTCCTCTTTGCCGGAGAGTGCCAGCTTCGCCAGCCTCTTCACTCTGTAAGCATACTGATCGATCGATTCACCCATGGCCCACCTCACATTATCCAACGTCTTACGAGCCTTCCTGCGAGCCGCCTCCGTGGCGAAGCTGTCCTTCAAGAACGCGAGAATCGCTTCCGGGTCCCGTTGCTGCTCCTCCGAGAGCTCCTCGAGTCTCTCCCTAGCGAGTCCCTTGATGCGTGTCTTGAGCTTGGCCGCCTTCTGCTCGTCGCTCATGGATCTGTGGGTCCCCATTGCATCTCTGTAATCTCTCTCAAACGTAAAGAGTGCATTGCCATCTGTGGACTCACCTGTGAACACCGGGATGCTGCTGGCTCTCATGCTCGGCTCTCTCACCTGCTGGTGCGAGTTGAGATCGATGGTGTTGATGCTGGCGACCATCTCCGCGTTCATCTTGTGCAGCTCCTCAGAATCCTCCTTCCGCGTCAGATCAATCCTCGCTTTGTACTTGTACAGCTCGGCCACCGCGAGTGCGGTGTCACTTCTGATCTGCTTCACCTGCTCGCCGCGCACTCGTTCCTCTGAAATGTGAGTCCTCGCGAGTCGGCTGAGTACCTAGTCCTCGAGCGCGTTCTGGCGGAGAAATGACTGTGCGTCAAAGAACTGCTCCTCCTCGCCGTCGTTGGAAACACTGAGTTCCTCACCTTCCATCTCGCTTGCGTTGCTGTCGTTGAGTCCGATCGTCCTGTCCATCTCGTCCTGTCCGATTCTCTCGACCTGCTCCTCACCTTCCGTCGACGACTCTCGCTCGATCTGTCTCAGCCTCGCTCTTGTTATCATCCGATCCTTCGGTGGAATCGGTGTGTCCGTGATCGCCATCTGAATTCTCCTCCTTCTCGTTCACCTTGCCGTGCGATCGGGGTGATGAGTGCGCTGCCGAATGCTGCTTCCTGCAATTACCGAGCTGTTGATGAACTCACCTTGCTGCTGTGTGCCGTCTGTCTTGAGCTCTCCTTCACTTGGAAGGACACGGATTTAGGGAAAATAGACGGGCACGACAACCCGGAGTCAACCAGACTCGTGAGACTTTAAGGAAAGTCACCAACCGGACACGGACAGAACACGTAAAACGAACACACAACGCACAAACACACAACACAAAATTGGAGTGAATGAGCGGAGTGGCAAGCAGCGAAATACCGGTGGTTAAACTTACCTGTGTCCACTCGAATTTACCCTGTCTGAGCTGCTCGTGCACCTGCAACAATAGATAGTTTTCTTGTAATGCGGTTCTACGCGAGCACAGCAATAGCGCGCACCTCTCGGACACACAAAACGCGGGAGACGAGAAAGAGAGAAGAGGCGAGACTGGCATGTGTCAATCTCGTTAAAAAATGAAACACACGAAACATCGACGAACAATCACATCGCGTATAAAACAATCAGCTGATCCACCCCACCCGCACTTGCGATGCGAGTGGTGAGGCAAAAGTGACACTGCGACTGAGAGCGCGATCGATATAGTGGAGGAGAGAGAGAAAAATGAAAGCAATGCACTATCCGCGCATCACAGCCTGCTGAGAGAGAGAAAATAACCGAATTGCCGTTCGCTCCTCACAAGCGAGTTGCGTGCGCAATCGGTCTCGAATGATAACACTTGCGGCTGCGACCGCGTAATCAATGCAAAAGAGAGAGAGAGAGAGCGATAGACATGACGTGATGCGCAGACACAACAACACGCTTTCGCGCCAAAAGAGCAAAAGATCAACCGGAAATGATAAGAGATCACACACGAAATGCTGACAAATAAATCGCGATCAATAATACAAAACAAAATAGAATGCGCTGTGCCACTGAACACACGGAGCTGAATGCTAGACAGACTGAGGCTGCGTGCGACTACTCTCACTCTCTCCTTAACCGAGATGACCGTGCAGAGAAACCACGCATCTAGCTAATAGCAATTGCGACCGCGAGAACAGCGCACAAAAGAGAGAGAATGACGCGAGCGCCTTTCCGTACTAGAGAGAGAAATGGTTTGACGCGAAAGTGCGCGCGCAAAGATCAAAGTGCGAGTGTTCGCAGCTCGCTCATTTGATACAAGTGAGGACATGAATTCATAAACTACGGTTGTACAAAGATAGGCCAAACACAGATAGACAAAAACTAACTAAATCACGTACACGTCCTGATCGGACAATGCACATCATGAGGCCACATATTGTGCTCCGCCTCACTCGCTCACCTCATTGTTTGGAGTTTGGTCGTTAGGGAGCTCATCGGGAAGCTTAGACCGCCGGCTTCTCCTTCCGCTGCTTCACCGGGCAGAGACGTTGAGGGGCTACCTGCCTGATCCTCATCATGCGCGCGGCGTGACCTTTGTCACCCGCCTCGCACTCGCTCAGCCGAGTTGTATGAAAAATGAATCGTGGGCGAGCTGACAGTTTGACCTTTTGTCCTCCTAGGAAGGAACACCCACCCTCGTCAAACCCGAGTTGTGTGGGTACTGTACTAAACCTGACCAGTTTAACCATGGCTTTGTTAAAGACCTTATTTACTGCGCGCTGGATACTGTATTCAAGTCCTCGATCGATAGATATGAACACAGGGCTTTCCAAGCTACTTACGAACCTTTCACCTGACGTAGAAGTGAATGACCAAACTACGTGTAAAAGTGTAAACAAAAACAAGACACCAAACCACATACATTCTCTCAAATGGCTAGACACCCGGTGGCCCGTCGGCCACCTAATTGGATGCGCAATCGAATGGTATGCGTGTGCTCGCTCCTGCCAGCTAGCTACTTCCGGCAAAAGACGCGCGCACAGAAATGGAAATGCCAAACACATGCTACCATAGAAAGAGAGGTGAAACTAAACTGTAACTAATCAGAAAGAAAAGCTACACTCGCTGCAGTTGAGCTACACTGCGCTGCTACCAGTTAGAGGATCCCTTTCCCGAAGGATACAGGTCTTGCCCAAGGACGCCCTCGTCGTGAGATACGTGTCAGCCGGAGCTGGCACGTGCCTCGACCCAGAAGTCGATTGCGATTTAGCGAACGAGACGAGTTGCATGTGGCGAGAGCAGAACCGAACCAATCCCGAATACCCTTCTACTGTCTCGGTCAAACAACGGAATAACACGTGACGCGAACATAGGAGTTTATGACAACAGAACAGAGATCGATGGAACACAGGTTTGGAAGACAACGGGATCACGAGCCCGGATCAGCTCTCAGAGTGGCTTGATCGGCCTTCACTCATACTAAAGCCCAGACTGGTCGTCGGCCGTGCCTTAAGTACGGCCGGAGTGAGGGTTCTGGTATCTTCTGTCTTGGCGGGAGTCGGTCGGTAGATCGTTCTGCCTCCTTGATCCGCCGGTGGCACCGGGCGAATCTGCAATGATAGCATGATCTCTGAACGACCGAGCGAACTACACACTTAGTGAGTAAGAGAGATCTCAGCGGCGCGCTAGCTCCACTGACATATATATATATATATATATATATATATATATATATATATATATATATATATATATATATATATATATATATATATATATTTATTGTCGTGTTACATAAACAAAGACATTGCAAAACGGGAAAGAAAACAGAATACGACATTGGTATGTGTGAAAGGGAGACATAACATGAACGATAGATAACATGATATAATACAAAAAGAAAGGAAAAACATGGATGCGCTCAAAAACGACGGATTTCAGACAGTGTCATTAATTCTAGGGAAGATAGGTGTTGTTTAAAAGAGGAGGGGTCACGGATATGTACAACGTCAGAAGGTAAGGCATTCCAGGTACTGAAAGCTCTACTAATAAATGTGCTTATTTGGCCATTGTTATCGAATGAAGGCACAATTCTAAATTCGTTTGAGTTTCTGGATCATGTTGGAGTAATAGTGAAAAGCCCTTGATAATCCAAAATTGTTTTAGAGTGAATGAACTTATGTATATAGGTGATGTCATTCAAAAAAACGGCGATATTCGAGTGTTTCAAGATTGAGCAGCTCTAGGCGTTGAGGATAGGAAAGGGTGCGACCGATACGCTGACACACGCGACGAGTGAAATAACGCTGTACATTTTCAATGAGGTTCACAGAAAATACATCCTGCGGATTCCATAGTTCAGTGCAGTATTCCAATTTGCACCTAAAATAAGTTTTGTAGGCAGTTACCAAGATGTTAAGATCCCTGGTTTTATAGGTTCTGAAAAATCATTTATAGCGAAAAGAGTTTGTTGAATAATGTGGGTGTAGTGATCTCTTTTAAGAGTGATACGCTCATGAGAACACCCAAATCTTTAGTGATTTCAACAGGGACTAAGGCACACCCTTGTACAAAGTAAGTGTGCTTAGGGTTTTTCTTACCTATGTGTAGAATTTGAGTTTTCTCCGTGGAAATTTGTAGCCCCCAAGAGGATGCCCAATCAATTACGATATTTATAGCTAGTTGGAATATTGACGCAGCAGTTGTATCACAAGGGTCAAACGGGTATTACACCTCCAAGTCATCTGCATAGAGCGCGCATTTAACATTATCAGGTAAATTATCAGAAATGTTGTCAATGAATACGTTAAAAAGTAGTGGGCCTGAACAGGAACCCTGAGGAACTTCACAGTTAACAGTACTTGGTTTTGATTGCTTGCCACCAACCATAACGGACTGTTTTCTGTCCTTGAGAAACTCTTTAATCCAACCAAGAGTATTTCCGCGGATGCCCATGGAATCTAATTTTTTAAACAGAAGTGAATGGTTTATGGTGTCGAAAGCTTTCTTGAAATCAAAGTATATGCAGTCAACGACTAAACCTGCCGAAACATATTTACACCAATGGCCATGGCATTCAATGAGTTGGGCATTTGTAGATCTGTTTTTGCGAAAACCAAATTGTTTAGGGGAAAGATCTCAAAGAAATCTGTTATTTGATTCACGCACAGGCGTTCAAAAACTTTGGAAATGCTGCAAGTTAGAGATATATAGATAGGCCTGTAATTCGAGACGAGTTCACGAGGACCCTTTTTGTATAGAGGCTTAATCCATGCTTCTTTCCAGATCTGCGGAATAGAACAAACTGACAAAGACATGGAAAATAAAATGATCTTTGATGGTGAATCTTTCCAAATTCCTGTTATTTTCAAATGCTCTTCGTAAAGCGTGTTTGTGTCTTCCATCCAATGGAACGTGACTTCGTTTGTATATCTGTGTCCAGTATGTTTATGTGGAGGTGAACGCATCCGTTTCCCGATCTCCACATTCTCGAAAGTATACCAATCATCCCATCCTGCGTTATCCCATCCTCCGGCCTGTTTCAGAGAAAAATGTTCGAGAATCAGGGTTTTCCCGAAACTCCAGCGTGATTTCATTTCTTATTTCTTCTAAGTGGTAGTGATAAGACTCCTCCGCTCCTATATCGTCGAGTTATTCCTTATCTCCCATGATTTTAGCGTAAAAGTAGTGTCCGAAAAAAATGCTTCGGAAGCGTCTTCGCACAGTAATCCTTGTTGTGATAAGGGGTGCGGCATTCTGAGTCGCCAACATACACTTTTTTTTAAAAAAAAGTTACTCACTTCCTATAAAACACATTCCCTTGACGTTTGCTAGTTGTTTTCCATCAATCGACCATTTATTGTCCTTTCCACAAACCATATTTTTGGATTTAAAGACAGAGAAATTGTTTGTATCGGTTCGGTAATAAAACTTTGCTTCACAAACGCGTCTAAATTCATGTATAAGTTTTCATGTTTGGAAAAGTGTGAAGCAATGTTTATACACGGTCAACTTGGAAGGCACAGGGGCATTTAGAATTACCGAGGTTCATTGAAATGCCACTTTTGAGAACTGATTGCACATAGCGAGAATCGAACCGGCACAGCGTGGTCCGTAATAGCTTTACCGTTAACACTGTCCTGTCCAACTCATATCGATAAGATGCCCACAGAGCTCATCTTTCCGATCCGCAATTTGGCGCGAAGTTTGAATTTGCCTTACCAAACTTCGCAAGTGCACATTTTGGTAAGCGGTAACGAGAAAACGCCATTTTGTCGCGTTTTCTTTGCTGTTTCCATGAGTCAAGCAATAGGCCAAAATCAGAAACTATTGTGCCGCGTCATTGTGCCTTTAAAAATACAGGCGCGCATTTTGAGGTAAAAACAAAAGCTTATTTCTTATACTTTTAGTTCAAACGCGAGTTTCCGAAAGAGCTGCGCTGCCCCAGTAACTCCTGTACGTACGTGCCATACTAGAAGGCGGGTTTCGAATTCAAACTCCCGCCCATTCATACTTCCGCCCAAGCTGTCTCAACAAGCGTATAGGGTAAATGTAAATTCTCGGTTCACGGTACGGCAGCCATCTCGCCGCATATTTTCCAGACATCATTTCATCGCATTTAGCCACGCTATCGGCCCGCGCAAGAGCATTCGACCGCGCGAATCGCGCGCTTTGCGGTGTCCTTTTAGGGAAATGAAGGTGATTTGCAATTCTAATGAAGCATAGTTATTCACCTTCCAGAGCTAAAAACTCTTTTCGAAATTGATGAATTTTTCCAAATTTTTGGATATGTGGTGTGAATCCACAGTTCCAATAGAAGTCTAGATTTCGATTTTTGAATTTTGATCTTTTTGTTGTTATCAATCGATAACCACGTTTTTGAGGATATTCAATAGTTGAAACCTAGAAAACTTAATAACTCACTTCAAACCCATGCTACAGAACCCAGTTTGAGGGAGAAGGTTCTTCGATAGTGTCTGCACAGAGTTTTGTCTGCACAGAGTTTTCGATTTTCGATTTCTTTCATTTTTGCCGTGTTTTCGGTGTAAAACCTCGAAATTTCTCCAATTTGCATAAAAAGCTCGTCATTTCGCCCATGTTTGGCCGACCGCCGATAATTCGCGTACCGTCAAAATGGGGCCCTATAGCGGCAACGGTCCCTATAGCGGCTACGGTCTCAGACGTCGCAATTCATGCTATACGCAAAGCGTTTTACTAATGATAAAACGGCGAATTCTCGCTGGTGATCCGCTAAACGTCCCAATTCATATAAAATGAGCGTATACGTCCAGAAAAATGATAACAGATACTGACTCGGCACATCCATTCGTCGCGGCTCGTTCCATTTCTATGAAATGTAAACAATTGTGTTTTTCGAGACACGTGTCTTCTGTGAAATATATTCTAAAAACAACATGACATCAGAAAACACCATAGTTCTTCACCTTGCGCGCAGGTTAACGAAACTTCTCTCCACATTTGATCGTTTGCTTCCAGTTCTTCGTTTATGTTACACTGCACCTTGTTATCTGCCACATGCACGAACGTTTCTCTTCCCTGCTCTTGCGCTACGAAATACATATCACCCCTCACACAACTCCACCTAAATGACAAGACTCGTTAAACATTCACACGTTTTTTTATATAAAAAATAAATAACCATCCAATAAATTTGTGAGTAATGTAATGTTTATCGTAATCGACTAGGATAGGTATACACGGGAGCAATAAATAACGAAGATGCAAATGCAACAATGTACAGTACATGCTACCGTAATATTTGGGTGGATAGATGCTGCTGTTGTGGGAGACAGACCGCAGTAGAGTGACCGCACCCGCGCCCCCGATGCCTACCCCGGCACCGCCCCAAGAGTGGAGTCGCTACCACATAGTGGAGTAGTGTCGCTAACTGTAATTGAGGAAGACGCGCAGCATTGCGCGGTAAAGTGCAGTTAGTATTCGCTGTATATGATTTCAGAACATTTTTCATGAGGTAGTTCGTCAGATTTGTTTTGAATATTTTGGAAATGTCTTCACAAACGATGGAAGTTGGTAACTGATTCCAAACAGCGCAAACTGTGAGATAGGAAAGATTGTTCGAGAGCAGTGGTTGATTTTTAGAAGATTTTCAGTCCATTTTCTCGGCAGGAAGGTAGAATCCCGGGTTTTTGAAAAAATAAGGGACAGTTTCCGAAATAAGGGACAGTTTAGAAAAATAAGGGACAGTTTGCAAAAATAAGGGACAGTTTGCAAAAATAAGGGACAGTTTACAAAAATAAGGGACAGTTTGAAAAAATAAGGGACAGTTTAAAAATAAGGTACAGTTTGCAAAAATAAGGGACAGTTTACAAAAATAAGGGACAGTTTAATACCCTCTTAGAAACCCCTATAAACGGCATAAACCACCATAAAACGCGATGTGTTCGCTTTTCCACACAATATTAAATGAATGCGCGATCAAGACGATTCAGAACCAAACTTTATCTAACCAATCTAGTATTCCGCGCGATTTTCTTTATTTTTTTTGGTTTTGAACCAAAAAATCAATCAAATCAAGCAACTCAAGCAAAAATCAAGCAACTGGACGTCTCCAGAGGCCGAAGAATGATAATACTTGCAACAAAACAAACGAACCCATCAAAGGCCAAGCCTCAACAGATCGCAGCCGAAGCCGCTCTACTGAGTACAGCACCTTGACGAGTAACCAAGTCGTCTGCAAGTCATCTTGCGCCCTGACATTGAACCTGAGTGATCAAGGAATTGACAACCAAGGGGGATTCCCCCCAAAGGCAAGGTCATAAAAGGGCATGAACTGTGAAGCGAACTCCACATAGAGGTGCCACCCGACATCGGGCGCACTATCGTTACCATGACTAGGCGGGATTCTAACTTAGAGGCGTTCAGTTATAATCCCACCAATGGTAGCGTCGCACCATTAGTCTATCGACTAGGTGCATATACCAAATGTCAGTACCTGCGGTTCCTCTCGTACTAAGCAGGAATACTATCGCAACGATCTGTCAATAGTAGGGTAAAACTAACCTGTCTCACGACGGTCTAAACCCAGCTCACGTTCCCTATTAGAGGGTGAACAATCCAACGCTTGGCGAATTCTGCTTCGCAATGATAGGAAGAGCCGACATCGAAGGATCAAAAAGCAACGTCGCTATGGACGCTTGGCTGCCACAAGCCAGTTACCCCTGTGGTAACTTTTCTGACACCTCTCGCTGGAAACCCTCCAGATCAAAAGGATCGATAGGCCACGCTTTCGCGGTCTGTATTCGTACTGAAAATCAAGATCAAGGGAGCTTTTGCCCTTTTGCTCTACGTGAGGTTTCTGTCCTCACTGAGCTCGCCTTAGGACACCTTCGTTATTCTTTTAAAGATGTACCGCCCCAGTCAAACTCCCCGCCTGACACTGTCTTCGGTGCAAATCACCCAGCCACCGAGTGGCCGAGCTTAACACCAGAAAACGGAACCCGAAGGTTCAATCTCCGCTTTACCGAATAAGTAAAGAATCAATGAAAGTAGGGGTATTTCATTGGCGCCGAAGCTCCCCCTTATGCTACACCTCTCATGACTCGTCACAGAGTCAGACTAGAGTCAAGCTCAACAGGGTCTTCTATCCCCGCTATTTTTGCCAAGCCCGTTCCCTTGGCTGTGGTTTCGCTAGATAGTAGATAGGGACAGTGCGAATCTCGTTAATCCATTCATGCGTGTCACTTTTACCGCGTTACCACGGCTTGGTGCACCGGGCTGCTTACCAACGCCGCTCAGGACTCCTTCAACCAGCGACTAAAGTTTCCATAGTCCCTCGGTTAGGAATATCATTGGCGCTTGCACCGACGCTTTCGGGATCCACCACTACTCTCTTAACCAGAGAGAGGACATGTCACCATCAGGTAACATCGCCGACATCCATAGTGCGGTGGCAACGTAGCTTGAGGGCATGCTCTCTAACTACACCCCAGATCAGTCGGTCGTTCCGATCTCTCACAACCACTATCGGTCGTTTCGACAGACACATCCAGTACTGGAGGGTTGAGTACCACTCTGACAATATGTTCCGCCGGCGTCCCAATAGGTACAGGTGGTCCACATCGGGTTTCCCTAATGGGTGGCAGAGTATCTTGCCGACCTGGTAGCAGGGTCCAGACGTTGTCCCCTATGGTGCTACCAGGCTTAAAACTGGGCTAACGTAGTACACGCTTCACCTTGTTCGGGCCGAAGTTCTGATCGGACCTAGGTCTAATCGTTAGGTGGGAACTCCTCGGGCAAATATTCGACCTTTCGTCTATTTCATTCTATTGACACAGGAGTTATGCCGCGTAGCCGCTGATGCGCCGAAGCGCCGGCGGGATCTCGCTTGCCCTTGGTTATTCACCGTCAGGCTTTCCATAGGCTTTGCGTGTTTTAGCACGACAGCCGTTGCGGATTTAGGCCGAGACCAGACTTGTTAATATTGACCGTACCTGAAAGACACCTTCATTCTCAGCGTTCAGGCTCCGCTATCGAGAATGCCCCCTTCCGCTTCAATGGTCGGTACAAGAATACTTGCCGGAAGTAGGGATTTTAACACCAACTTTTAGTCTTGAATTGCTCCAATGAAACATTCAGGGCACTGGGCAGAAATCAGAGATAGTTAACGTCCGCAAGGATCATCTATCTCCTCTGTTTTAATTAGACAGTCGGATTCCCCGCGTCCGAGTTTTAAGTAGATCGTTTAGTGCTACCCGACGTACCAAAGCCGAAACCAAGGCACAAACAAAAGAAGTCCACGAGACAACGAGACAGCGTCCGATCGCACCGAAGCACAACCAGTCACCGCCAAGTCACCAAGCTTCATTCAAGAGCCCGAGTAACCGATCCTTAGAGCCAATCCTTTTCCCGAAATTTCGGATCAAATTTGCCGACTTCCCTTACCTACATTGTTCTGTCGACTAGAGGCTGTTCACCTTGGAGATCTGCTGCGGATATGGGTACGATCTGGGGTGGGATGTTTGTTTCCCTTGGTCTTTCACGGACCCAGCCAAGCGCACGAGACACCGCTATACAGCGGTGGTTTACGAAAACAACGTCCATATCTTAGGCTGAACCTATTCCATGGAGTCCGTTCCTAAACCAGAGAAGAGAGCTCTGGCTCGGGCTTGACTGAGTAAACAAAGTTCAGAATGCGTTACCGCGCTAGACACTCGCAAGCGAGCGCCAATCACCACTCCCAGGCACTGGAATATTAACCAGTTTCCCTTTCGATATTTGAGGAAGCAAGCCCCACTCAATGATACAAGGCATCAGCCAGTATCTTAGGTTCGGCTCACCCACGTGCAACTGCTGTTCACGTGGAACCCTTCTCCACTTCTGCTGATTATTTGCTACTACCACCAAGATCTGCACCAACGGAAGCTCCACCCGGGTCTACACCCAAAGGCTTCGACGCAACCGCTGCGACCCTCCTACTCGTTGAAGCCAGGCGACAAGCGCACAAGCTAACAACGGTTAAGTATAGGTCTCCCGCTCAAGCGCCATTCATTTTCAGGGCTAGTTGATTTGGCAGGTGAGTTGTTACACACTCCTTAGCGGGTACCGACTTCCATGGCCACCGTCCTGCTGTCTCTATCAACCAACACCTTTCATGGGTCTCATGAGCGGGAAGTTAGGCACCTTAACTTAACGTTTGGTTCATCCCACAGCGCCAGTTCTGCTTACCAAAAATGGCCCACTTGGAGCTCTCATTCAATAGCCAACCGTTCAATTAAGAAACGGAGGCGTCATACTCATTAAAAGTTTGATAATAGGTTGAGGACGTTTCGTCCCCAATGCCTCTAATCATTCGCTTTATACCGAATATAACTGAGAAAAGTTCCAGCTATCCTGGGGGAAACTTCGGAGGGAACCAGCTACTAGATGGTTCGATTAGTCTTTCGCCCCTATACCCAAGTCAGACTATTGATTTGCACGTCAAAATTGCTGCGGACTTCCACCAGAGTTTCCTCTGGCTTCGTCCTGCTCAGGCATAGTTCACCATCTTTCGGGTCGCAGCTCATACGCTCTCCCTCTACCTAGAAGCAAGCTCCTTAGATAGGGTGGTGTTGCGCCTCGCGGCGAACCGCTCAGATCACACCTTGAACTTACGTTCATTACGCCTTTAGGTTTAGAACCCAATGACTCGCGCATGAGCTACACTTCTTGGTCCGTGTTTCAAGACGGGTCGGATAGGTGGTCAACTTAATCACCGAGACAGTCGCCGCTCAGTACAAAGAACGAGAACAGAACCCACCAGCATTACGCACGCGTAAGCCGATGAAGCTCCACAAACGATCCCCGCACATCACAACGACAATGCAAAGACAGCAACCACTCTTCACCGCAGTCAAGACACCAACCGAAGCTGATGCAACGACAGACAGATCAGAAGGCGCCACCAGTGCTCTCAGTGCCGCTAGCCGATAAGACAGGAAGCAAGCTCCCTTGAGTATCGACCTACTCGTTAACGCTACATTTCACAGCAGGTAAAACCCGAGTGATTCAGCGCTGGGCTCTTCCCCGTTCACTCGCCGTTACTGGGGGAATCCTTGTTAGTTTCTTTTCCTACTGATATGCAGTTCCATAATTATGAATCGCATGACCTACACTGTCCCTCTAATTCCATGTTTTATGTATGGGTTATGATGAGGTGTACTGCACCGGGATCGCAGTTCCGCCACTTCGTTAACACCTTGTCAATTTCCTATCGAGTTCCTGTTTGATTCAGAAGATGTATACACACATTTCACGTCATAAATTGTAATAACGCATCGTATGTATGTAAGATTGATTTTTTTTGGTTCAAAACAAAAATATAAAGAAAATCGCGCGGAATACTAGATTGGTTAAATAAAGCTTGGCTCTGAATCGTCTTGATCGCGCATTCATTTAATATTGTGTGGAAAAGCGAACACATCGCGTTTTATGGTGGTTTATGCCGTTTATAGGGGTTTCTAAGAGGGTATTAAACTGTCCCTTTTTTTGTAAACTGTCCCTTATTTTTGCAAACTGTACCTTATTTTTAAACTGTCCCTTATTTTTTCAAACTGTCCCTTATTTTTGCAAACTGTCCCTTATTTTTGCAAACTGTCCCTTATTTTTGCAAACTGTCCCTTATTTTTGCAAACTGTCCCTTATTTCTTAAGAAAACACGAAACTGTCCCTTATTTTTTCAAAAACCCGGGATTCTACCTTCCTGCCTTGAAGGTAGACAGCGCAAACAGCGCAAACTGTGAGATAGGAAAGATTGTTCGAGAGCAGTGGTTGATTTTTAGAAGATTTTCAGTCCATTTTCTCTACTCCTTGACTGAATTGAAGATTCGTTCGAGTACAATACAATCGGATTATCTTCTTTGTCCACCCAAACTTGACCACACACATACTTGTGTGCAGTACAAACATCTTTGATTGTTCGGCGCAATGAAAGAGGTTTGAGATCAAGTTCTTTTAGTCTTTGATCATACTCAAGATTCGGACAAAAACGTTTTGTAAACTTTCTTTGAATTTTCTCCACTGGATCCCAGAAAGTTTTCTTTATATCAATGAGGCACTCAGTATTGATGCATTTTTCAAGATCATTCAGGTAAATGTTGAAAAGAAGAGGCCCCAGGACTGATCCTTGAGGCACTCCGCTTCCCACTATTGGTGGTTGGGAGACAGATTCATTCACTCTCACCATTTGACCTCGACCATCTAGATATACTTTTATCCAATTCACAATTTCTCTACTGATCCCATAAGCACACATGATGTCCAACAAACTACGATGGTTCACTGTATCGAATGCCTTCGCAATGTCCAAATATATGACATCTGTTCCTTGCCGGTTTTTGATCAGGTCACTTTGAAACTTTATGAGTTGAGAGGATGTGGATCTATGATCTGAGAAACCATGCTGATTTGATGAAATAATGTGATTTTGCCACATGTATTTTCTTATATCATGTGTAACAATCGTTTCAAATAATCTGCAAGATGTACATGTGAGTGCAATGGGGCGATAGTTTGTCGGATTACATGGATCACCAGACTTGAACACCGCCGTTACAATAGATGTTTTCCACACTTTCGGCAATGTGCAAGTCTGTATACTTCTCGTGAATATAATTGATAGCGGAAGAGCAAGCACGACAGCTAATTTATAAAGGGCAACACTAGGAATGGAGTCCACACCATAAGAAAGTTTGTTTTTGATTTTTAATAAAAATCTGTATACATTCACAGTTGAGAGGACTGAAGTCAATGCTATTCATACTAGGCCCAAGAACCACATCGGGAGTGAATGGTTTGTTGTCATCCACTGTGAATACAGATTTGAAATGCTTGTTGAGAAGCTCTGCTCGTTGCGAATCATCTACTACAAGTTTGCCTTGCTGATTTCTTAGAGCACCTAGCTGTTTTCTACTCAGTGTTTTTGCAGATACATATAACATAATTCCAAAAACTATTTAAATCGAAACTATTCAAAATTCCGAATTCTTTCTTTCTAATAACCATGAAAAGTTCGTGCTTGTACTTAGATTCAGCTATCTTATATGCATCTCTGCCTGCATTTTTGAAACCTTATATCGAGTATATAATTTACGTGATTTATCACGTAACTTGGAAATATAACGAGGCCATTGTTGCTTAGCTTGTTTGATTGTTGGTGTCCACTTGTTCAAACAATCAGTAACAATTTTAGAGAAGTGAGTGTACATAATATCAATATCTGTACAATTTGTCAACTCAATGTCCCAATCAACATGAGCTAATTCTGCTTCAATATCAGTATAGTCACTAAATCTGCATGATTTGAATGACTTATCTTTATGATGGTGTTGATTAGTGATACGGAATTCAAGTTCGGAAGTAACTACCTCTCCAAGATCATCATGTCCCTCACGACAAACATCATGTATCCGGCCCTGCAATTCAAATTATATACAAACTGTCGAAGCTGCGAATCTCTCTCACGCTCCAGGGATGTCAGGTCCCGGCGCACGTAGCGACCGAGACCCGCCCCTCCAATCGTCCGGCGAACCGTCTCAGCGTCGTCGTTGCTGCGGCAGAGGACCTTGATGGGGCGGCGGGGCTGGGTCGAGGCAGGCGGGTGGCGGTAGGCTTTGACCACCATGTCGGGGTCTTCTCCTCGTCCAAATAGTCCGGCTTCACAGCATCAGTCAAAGTTGTTTCGTCTTCGTTTTCTTCATCGTCCTGTCCAACTATCACACATCGACGGTCTCTCTCCTCCTTTTCCCGATCTTTTTTGCATTTTCCAGAGCGAATGTAGATGTCGTATCGGGGATTGGGCGGTGTTTCTTTGGCGAGCGAGTACAGCTCGCGCAGGGTGTTGGCGGCGAGCATGGCGGGCGGGCCTCCGTACGGGGCAGCAGTGGTAAAGAGAGACGTGACAAAAAGCCAAGATGATTGGTCGCCATCGGAATTGACGACGTGTGAAGTGTGAAATGATGTTGCCCATCCAGCCATCCCTCCACTCACCCTCTCTGCCCGTCATTTCTCTCCCCTTCTCCGCAGTATGCGGCCGCCCGCCCTTCTGCTTCTGCTATGCACCATAGGTGCGTGTAATCAGCGAGTACCGATTGATTCCGTCGATCGATACAGGTGTCCTCGCCGCGTCCACTCCGACTGGTGACGTCAAACCCAATGCGACCGCTCAGATCATCCGCCACTATGGTGAGTGCTTACGTTGCAGATTCGCAAGCAGCGGACCTCCTAGGCCGCCGCCCTTGCACATCATGTGCTAGTCATAGCCTCGCGCCGCGCAAATTCGGAGCTCTCTCCATTACTCACGGTTCCGCGCGAGCCCGATATCGACTTATCAAAGTCCAATCCATCTGTGGAAAATACTTTCGTTCTCGCCAAGTATGCTATATTTCATTAGTTTGTGCCACGTTCTGGCCGCGTGCGTTATTGAAGGAGCCAGAAAGGCGGGCGTGAATCGGTCGAATGATATTGAGAAGTGACAGGCGAATCGTATTCTCACACGCTGCTTGTCATTTCGGTCGACTCTCGTCGCACGTTCGCAGACGAAAACCGCGTCGCGACCGCGCCGCGCAATTCGAACAATGGGATGGCACGCTGCCAAGCGATGCAAGCGGTCATTCGCCACTGGGCATTGGCGCGCGACACGGTCGCTGCGAAATGACTAGTTGCGGCTCGTCATCGCACTATCGTTGTTCTTCTTCGACTTGACTGAATATCGATTGATTATCGATTGATTTTTAATAGCTTATTGATCGATAGTTGTCGATGGAGTATATTCATACGAAAATTTGCAAGTGAACTGGATTCGGCTCTTTTTGTTTTGCATGAACCCATGGTTGAATACGTTGGACAGCAACGTCCTCTGGTTCGTTCTCCATTACGCACGAGAAAATCCACAGCATGAGCTGTCGGCAGTCAACTAAGCGGTTGTAGGAAATTTGTTCGAATCCCGTGGATGTCTTTTTCAATGGTTGACGAAGAGGGTTTTTGGTGCAGATTGAGACAAGGGAACATTTAGCGGAGTTTCTAGTCTACTCTTGACATGATCTTCCTCTTTTCGAGGGACATGTGATACATCATATCATCCTCGCATCGAGTGAGATAAGGTTCTAACTTGTGATCACAATTGTTTGTCTGAGCGAGTGTTCACAGGAAGAGTATGTGAATAAATAACTGCCAATATCAAGAACACAGCAACGGAGATGAAAGACAGCATGGTTTCGTATCTATCTGAGTATCTGAAAATCTGTCGCTGGCTTCATTTGTTGATATCCATTTGGAAGTGGTGGGGTGTATGTCTCACGCGTTTACATGAGAAGTGCAAGCCCTATATGAATACTCAAATTTTTACCAATCTGATATGACAGATAGACATGGGTTGTCAAAACATAACTACGTTGTCAGCACTTGCAGTGTATTTTTCTTCTGATTGGAATTTTCTTTTTTTTTTCTATTTCTGTTTTTTCACGTTGTGTTTGCTTCCTCGGTATTAGGAGAGCACCTGAAATAGCCGAGTGGTGTAGAAGAACGGAGAGGAAAAGGTTTCGGACCGGAACACTTTTGTTATTCGTAATGTTGTGCATATATTTTAAAGTTTCATTTTTTTCTGTGTAAAATGTTCTGTTTTGAAATAGTTTTGAAGAGATAATTTGAAAACCAATTCCTTTGAATTTTATCACAATTTATTTTTATCCATTCATGTTTGTAAAACATACTTATCTGTTTCACATACCAATGAAATTGTTCAAAAAAAATACACACTACTTACCTACATAATATCTCGTTTTCAAAGAAATGATTTTCTTGTAACTACTTTCAAAAACATTGTGTACATTGGAAAAAAAACAAATTCCGTTTTTCTACGCCACTCGGCTATTTCAGTTGTTCACAAAAGTATATTTTTTTTACTTTCTACAACAAGTTTATTTTAATACCTCTAAATTACTTATTAAAGAAACAGTGGCGACTGATTTCTGCAACTAGCTCTCTTGAACGCGCATTGCCACTCATGCAAAACAATTGCCGTAGACAGGACTCGAACCGGCGAGGCCTGTGTAACTACGGCGCACACACGCATTGAGCCACGTAGTAAGTGAACGAGATTCTTTCGTATGGGATTATTTGTTCTATCGCCAGTTCTGCAGTATTGAAGAGTTCAACGGAATGGAAGTCGTGCCGTTGCCAATTTTGAGTTTGAAAAAAAAAATGTTCCAACAGCGAGTTGCAACATTTGAAAGCAACGGATAATCGTTGTTATTTCTCACAAATCAATTGAGATTCGGGTTAAAATGATTCTTTTGATCATTCCGAGTCAAAAATAAGTCGCCAGTGCACCTTAAAGGTAGTGTACCCTCTGATTCTGGTCGTACGAGTTGCTATTACCAGTTCATTACTTATTATTTGTTAGTTACAATTACATAACATGGAAGTTTAAAATGGAAAAATAACAATTTTTAAAATATAAAAAATTATTTAAAGTTTGATGTTTACCGGCAATTGTGTGCACAAGTGTGAACGCCCGCAAAACTTATGTTCACCGACTGCGGTTACATCACCGAACTGACCGGAGCACCTCGTTTGGTTCGCACATAAAATGCTTTCAAATGGTTTTATGGTTTGTTTTGATGTTCAAATATCATTCCAAATCAAAATAAATTTAGAAAAAAACATATATCAACAAAATTAAACATGTTCGCCAAACTTTCATAAAATCGAAGTTTTCATGTTTCTTTCACGTTTGAAGCGTATTTGCATAAGGTTAATGATAATTTCAAGGGATAGTAAAATGACCAATTATGTTTCTAATAATGAGATTGAACAAATAAACAACACAAATTGCAAATTTGAAGTCATGAGTTCAGAGGGTACACTACCTTTAAACAATAGAACGTAATGCAACAAAAGTTCTTTCTTCCTCCGCGCGCCGCTCCTACTTAATGTTTGTGACAATATCTTTTCAGTGGCGTATGGACTAGTGTTGTTTGGAATCCACTCGGCTGTCACTATCCTCTTTTTCCTATTCATGCGAACGAAACACTTCCGACAGGTATCGAATGTGAGAGAATGACAAAAAAGATGTTTAGTTGAATGCGACTAATTTATCGATTGCACACGTCCTTTTGCGTTACCTGCCATTCATTCTCTTTCCTGTTTACATAGGTGAGTGACAGTAGAATATACTAATCTCACTTTTCCTTTACAGTTGGAGCCATTTCTATCGCAGTCTTTGCCGCAATGACCACAACCACTGGTGTTTTTGTACATATGTTAACTGGTTTGAATGTTGTTTTGTAGAATGTTCCGGATGCGTGATATCCGCTAGTCCTCTTTGCCCGATCAATGCTCTTTGTTATCCAGAAAGTCTGAGAGTGCAAATCCGTTTCTCTGGAATACACTGCAAAACGTCAGTTTTTAAACATATGTTCATCTTTATATTTGTTTCTAGGTTTGAATGCTCCAAAGGAACTTTGATGTTCGAAAGAAACAACACTATTGAAATAGTGAATTCTATGCGTTGTATGAGAGACAACTCGTGGAGTGTGAATGGATTCAAAATTGAGAAATTGCGTGCTACTTGCGTGCAAGGTTGTTTTGATGCTTCACATGACCAACTTATGTGTTATCCGGTTACGAAATGTAAATTTCAGAATGTACTAAATGTGGACCTCCTCTTATTTCGGATTGTCCTTTCGGATCAGACTGTTCTGTCCAACCGATCGTTATAATGAAGGAAAACACATGTTCTGGGTATGCCTACTATTTATTCAATATTATTATTATTATTATTATTGTTATTATTAACGTGTGTACGTAGTTTGATCTGCCCTCGAGGAAAGCTGATGTACAAGACGGGTTCAACTTTTGCAATAGTTACTTCAACTAATTGTGAAAATGGCGTTTGGACAGCAAACAAATCTGGAAAGAAAGAAGAATTCATTTGCGCTCGGGGTAAGTATAGAGTGAAGTTGTTAATGTTTGTATGGGGCTTCCCCCCGTTTATCGTACAAGAGTCATTCTTCTATTAAATTTACCAGACAACATTTGAGACATCAGTAACTCGTTATCACTGTAGAGATTAAAGTTGTTAATGTTTCTATTTGTACGATTCCTATTTAGAATGTAATTCGTGTGGCTTAACTTTGCTCGATTCTTGCAATGATTTTGGTTTCGAATGCGACAAAACTCAAATAAACTCAAAAGAGAATGACGGCATGAAAATAAGATGTCAAAAGTAGGATTATTACTTGATATCAAATTAGATTACTACATAATCAACACAGACTGGAATGTTATGATGGAAGAAAATTGATGTATGAACCAATCAATGCGGTTATCAATGGGAATAATCGAGGATGGAAGCAGGTATCCATTGAAAGAAATACTAATTACAAAGACCAAATACAAAATACAGGTGGGATCGAATCACACTTGTTCTGCAACTGGCTGGATTGGAGTGGAATCTTCGAATACAAACGCAATGTCTTCACTCAAAGTTACTTGTATGGGAGAGGGTAGGTACTAGTTTGATTTATACAACCTTATCCATTTTTTGAGACTGCGGAAAGTGTGCGAACCCTATCGAAATTTGTCCTAATGGATTCGAATGTGAAACAAATGCAGTAAAATCAAACAGTAGTTACATGTGTACAGAGTACGTTTTTCTAAACGTTTGTTAATCATTAGTTTTATTCAGAGTAACATGCAGCCAGGAATCGCTGTATTACGAAAATGAGTCAGGAAGCATGATTAAATCAACTAGTGGGAAACTCAAATGTCAAACCGACAAAAAGTGGAAGATTGATGAAAACGAAGCAGAATCTGTGAAGATTGTGTGCGGAAAAGGTACAACATATGTTTCTTCGATCACATTTCACATGTGAATCAATTATTCAGATTGTGGTCAGTGTGTCACTCCGTCCATAGAGAATTGTCCTCCCGGATTTGAATGTTTTGATTCAGCTATGGAAAACACAAACAAATGCACAGAGTGAATATTAAATTTCACTATTGAAAAACAGTTATAAAAAATGAAGTTTTCAGATGGAAATGTTTCGCAAACTCGGGTGAAATGTACTATTTTAAAAATGGATTGCCTGTAAAAGTTTCGAGTGGAAAAGTACTTTGTGATTTCGATAAACAATGGATTATGGATGGAGAAAAATTCGAAACACTTTCTATTTTCTGTGCAAATGGTATTTTTGAAGATTTCTAACAATTGTTAACGTTGACATTGTTAGATTGCGGCAAATGTGAAACCCCAGTAAAAGAAAAATGTCCTATTGGATTTACGTGTTTCGATGCTCTAAAAATGGAAAATACTAACAAATGCACAGAGTAAGTTTACAAAAAGTATGAACAATATTCTACCTATTTAGATGGAAATGTTTGTCAGGAAATTTGTATCACAAGAATGAACAGAATCTTCCTGAACTTGTTGCTAGCAAGAACATTCAATGCGACATTGATGAAAACTGGAAAGTTGGTGAAAACAAAATGACATCGATTTCGGTCTTCTGTGGAAAAGGTGGAACATTTTTGAAAGAAAAAACTTATTTACGGGAAAAATTACGGGAAATTTAGATTGTGGAAAATGCAAAACACCCAAATACGAGTGCATTTCTGGTTATTATTGTGATCCTGAAGCTTCATTGATTAAAAAAGAAGAAGAAGGAACTTGCACAGAGTAAACATACTTGATTTAATTTCAATTGTTATCACATTTCAGATGGATCTGTGAGAGTGAAGACTTGTTCTATGTAAATGAAGACAACCAATGGACTCTGTCTCGGATCAATAAAGTCACTTGTGATTTCGACCAAAAATGGAATATCGATTCTTTCAAAACCCAGTCAAGCGTCGCAATTTCTGTCTTCTGTGGAAAACGTGAATCTGTAACAAATGTATTTCGTATGTCTTGTTTTATTTAGAATGCAACACTTGTAAAGACCCTAATTATCTAACAAGTCGATCATATTTGCTTTAGTTCGCGACTTTTCGAAAAATGAAACAAGTTTATATACTCTTTTTTACGTAATCTATCTTCTATTCAATTTTTATAGAAATCGAAGACCATGAAATTTGGGTGCATTTTGGGTACATTTGCCTTTTTGGGCATGAAGATGAGGTCACAGCCAGCTGGTATTGCGGCTGTCAATTTTTTCTAGGTCGATTCACCTACCCACCAAATTTCGTTCGAATTGAAGCATTTTGAAAATTTTCTCCATAGTTAAGAGATTAGGTGATAACTATGATAAGAAGATTGCTATTGACGAGATATTTGGAATTTTGCGTTCTCGGGTATTGAAGAAACTTTTTAGAAGAAATCAGCAAATAGGGTATATTTTGAAAAGAGTTATCTCTCCGGAAAGAATGACAGACACACACCATAGTAAATATTAGTCTCAATGGGGGAACGCCTGAAATTATCTTAATAGAACGCGGTCAACGGAGTAGGACACGAATAAAACCGAATTTGCAAAGTGGTTAGGAAAAGGGTGATAGTCATTCATGTAATTTTATTTATTCAGGTCGGCCTCCTGCCCACTGCCAGCGGAGGTCCATCGCAACCTCTACCTCATCTGTGCCCCCTTCATCGAACGACACGGCGTTACAGCGACGATAGCCATACACGGAAAGACTGATGTGGGTTTGTCTCACCCTTCTCTTCTCTCACCAGTCTGTCTTCTTTTTTCTCCTTTTTTCTTTTCACCTTCCCTCATCTCACATTTTCTTTTCAGATGGCGTGTGGACGAGTGGCGGCAGTGACCCTCGCGCCGTCGCTGCTCCACAACTCGTTCCTGGAGCAGCCGCCAGCCCATGTCGACATACTTTTCGGCGTGCAGTGCAGGCATCCCAGCGCGCCTTCCATCCGCTGCTCACTATGAGGCCGCTGTTGCCTTCTGGGCATTCATGATGTCCGAAGTCGCAGACATCTGTCGCCATCGTGTTGAGGTGAAATTTGATGCAATGTGTTGTATTATGAATTAAACACAACAGTGGGTTACAGTGGGTTGCCAAGCGTCTGGGTGGACAGACTCAAGATCCTGAAGGAAAGGGGGATGCAGGCGAAATGGCGAAGGAACGTGAATACTATCAGTGATTGTAGTGTCTCGTAGCAGACTTTCCCTGCTCCCACACTTCAGCCTGTTTTCTACCGGAAGCGCGTGTCCTATACATGCACCATTTTGGGTGTCTATGAAGGGCGCGCTGCAGTCTAGCCTTGCGGAGCGTGGAATTGAGTTGTTCGACTCACGGCCGACCATCCCATTTTCGAACATTCCCATTCAGTGCTCGACGGTTTTTCTTAAATGAATAAACGTTTATTATTATTAGTGCAACATGCACTATTGACTTTATCGCTATAGATTCACGATATCGCGATCGTTGCATTTCTTACTTTTTATTGTTGAAAAAGCATTTGTCTCATAGTCTCATCACTCATGTGGAATGACAAGTCTACTGCATTTACAATTGTTCTTAGCCGTAAACAAGACAAAGTCTTGAATTATAACGACTGTGAGAACTTGAGAGTAGTCCGACTGATGTGCTATAGAAGTACACCAGTCAGTTTTCCAAACCGTTACTAAGATAAAACGCCGAACGGTCTTAATTCACAGTGTCTCGACAACACGTTTGAACTCCTACTTGGACTCCTTCAGTGCTGCATTCTCCGGCAGACTGTTCCATAGCCTCGTCAACTCGTTCACCGGGTAGTTGTGCAACCTGGCACTTGTCACCACAGGTTCCAGCACTCTTAGTGAGTGGCATCCACTGTCCTTCCCACTCCACTTTCCAACATTCGAATCAACGTCTGGGGGCGCTCATCTTCCGTGCACATAAATCCACATCAGCACTCTCCTCCTCTCCTTCACTATCTCCTCTAGGGTTCTCCACGCGCGTGTCTCTGACATTCTCCAGAACTGTTCTGTCCGAATCGTTTTGCATCAAGCGAGCATAAATAACGTACATAAATCATTATACATAACTATACATAATACTATACATAAATAATAATACTTTTCTTACTCACATGTTACGCACATTACTCACTTAACACTTGTTACACTATTACTCACATTACTCACTTTATCACAGAACATAAGTCATAACTTGATGTCAATCGCATACTCGTATCAATTATTTCCCTCCATCATTTTCGGTCTTTTTATGATAACGTTTCATCACCACTCCATTTATGGATGTCAATTGTTGAACGAAGTATTTATTCTCGAAGCTGAAATGAAACTTGTTATTCCAAGATAAACATCAAAAACCACTTACTATAGGTATTTCGAATATCCGACTTTTCTATATATATATATATATATATATATATATATATATATATATATATATATATATATATATATATATATATATATATATATATATATATATATATTTATATATATATATATATTGTCGTGTTACATAAACAAAGACATTGCAAAACGGGAAAGAAAATAGAATACGACATTGGTATGTGTGAAAGGGAGACATAACATGAACGATAGATAACATGATATAATACAAAAGGAAAGGAAAAACATGGATGTGCTCAAAAACGACGGATTTTAGACAGTGTCATTAATTCTAGGGAAGATAGGTGTTGTTTAAAAGAGGAGTGGTCACGGATATGTACAACGTCAGAAGGTAAGGCATTCCAGGTACTGAAAGCTCTACTAATAAATGTGCCTATTTGGCCAGTGTTATCGAATGAAGGCACAGTTCTAAATTCGTTTGAGTTTCTGGATCATGTTGGAGTAATAGTGAAAAGCCCTTGATAATCCAAAATTGTTTTAGAGTGAATGAACTTATGTTTATAGGTGATGTCATTTAAAAAACGGCGATATTCGAGTGTTTCAAGATTGAGCAGCTCTAGGCGTTGAAGATAGGAAAGGGTGCGACCGATACGCTGACACACGCGACGAGTGAAATAACGCTGTACATTTTCAATGAGGTTCACAGAAAATACATCCTGCGGATTCCATAGTTCAGTGCAGTATTCCACAAAAAAAACACCTAAAATAAGTTTTGTAGGCAGTTACCAAGATGTTAAGATCCCTGGTTTTAAAGGTTCTGAAAAAATCATTTATAGCGAAAAGAGTTTGTTGAATAATGTGGGTGTAGTGATCTCTTTTAAGAGTGATACGCTCATGAGAACACCCAAATCTTTAGTGATTTCAACAGGGACTAAGGCACACCCTTGTACAAAGTAAGTGTGCTTAGGGTTTTTCTTACCTATGTGTAGAATTTGAGTTTTCTCCGTGGAAATTAGTAGCCCCCAAGAGGATGCCCAATCAATTACGATATTCATAGCTAGTTGGAATATTGACGCAGCAGTTGTATCACAAGGGTCAAACGGGTAGTACACCTCCAAGTCATCTGCATAGAGCGCGCATTTAACATTATCAGGTAAATTATCAGAAATGTTGTCAATGAATACATTAAAAAGTAGTGGGCCTGAACAGGAACCCTGAGGAACTTCACAGTTAACATTACTTGGTTTTGATTGCTTGCCACCAACCATAACGGACTATTTTCTGTCCTTGAGAAACTCTTTAATCCAACCAAGAGTATTTCCGCGGATGCCCATGGAATCTAATTTTTAAACAGAAGTGAATGGTTTATGGTGTCGAAAGCTTTCTTGAAATCAAAGTATATGCAGTCAACGACTAAACCTGCCGAAACATATTTACACCAATGGCTATGGCATTCAATGAGTTGGGCATTTGTAGATCTTTTTTTGCGAAAACCAAATTGTTTAGGGGAAAGATCTCAAAGAAATCTGTTATTTGTTTCACGCACAGGCGTTCAAAAACTTTGGAAATGCTGCAAGTTAGAGATATATAGATAGGCCTGTAATTCGAGACGAGTTCACGAGGACCCTTTTTGTATAGAGGCTTAATCCATGCTTCTTTCCAGATCTGCGGAATAGAACAAACTGACATAGACATGGAAAATAAAATGATCTTAGTGATGGTGAATCTTTCCAAATTCCTGTTATTTTCAAATGCTCTTCGTAAAGCGTGTTTGTGTCTTCCATCCAATGGAACGTGACTTCGTTTGTATATCTGTGTCCAGTATGTTTATGTGGAGGTGAACGCATCCGTTTCCCGATCTCCACATTCTCGAAAGTATACCAATCATCCCATCCTGCGTTATCCCATCCTCCGGCCTGTTTCAGAGAAAAATGTTCGAGAATCAGGGTTTTCCCGAAACTCCAGCGTGATTTCATTTCTTATTTCTTCTAAGTGGTAGTGATAAGACTCCTCCGCTCCTATATCGTCGAGTTATTCCTTATCTCCCATGATTTTAGCGTAAAAGTAGTGTCCGAAAAAAATGCTTCGGAAGCGTCTTCGCACAGTAATCCTTGTTGTGATAAGGGGTGCGGCATTCTGAGTCGCCAACATACACTTTTTTTAAAAAAAAGTTACTCACTTCCTATAAAACACATTCCCTTGACGTTTGCTAGTTGTTTTCCATCAATCGACCATTTATTGTCCTTTCCACAAACCATATTTTTGGATTTAAAGACAGAGAAATTGTTTGTATCGGTTCGGTAATAAAACTTTGCTTCACAAACGCGTCTAAATTCATGTATAAGTTTTCATGTTTGGAAAAGTGTGAAGCAATGTTTATACACGGTCAACTTGGAAGGCACAGGGGCATTTAGAATTACCGAGGTTCATTGAAATGCCACTTTTGAGAACTGATTGCACATAGCGAGAATCGAACCGGCACAGCGTGGTCCGTAATAGCTTTACCGTTAACACTGTCCTGTCCAACTCATATCGATAAGATGCCCACAGAGCTCATCTTTCCGATCCGCAATTTGGCGCGAAGTTTGAATTTGCCTTACCAAACTTCGCAAGTGCACATTTTGGTAAGCGGTAACGAGAAAACGCCATTTTGTCGCGTTTTCTTTGCTGTTTCCATGAGTCAAGCAATAGGCCAAAATCAGAAACTATTGTGCCGCGTCATTGTGCCTTTAAAAATACAGGCGCGCATTTTGAGGTAAAAACAAAAGCTTATTTCTTATACTTTTAGTTCAAACGCGAGTTTCCGAAAGAGCTGCGCTGCCCCAGTAACTCCTGTACGTACGTGCCATACTAGAAGGCGGGTTTCGAATTCAAACTCCCGCCCATTCATACTTCCGCCCAAGCTGTCTCAACAAGCGTATAGGGTAAATGTAAATTCTCGGTTCACGGTACGGCAGCCATCTCGCCGCATATTTTCCAGACATCATTTCATCGCATTTAGCCACGCTATCGGCCCGCGCAAGAGCATTCGACCGCGCGAATCGCGCGCTTTGCGGTGTCCTTTTAGGGAAATGAAGGTGATTTGCAATTCTAATGAAGCATAGTTATTCACCTTCCAGAGCTAAAAACTCTTTTCGAAATTGATGAATTTTTCCAAATTTTTGGATATGTGGTGTGAATCCACAGTTCCAATAGAAGTCTAGATTTCGATTTTTGAATTTTGATCTTTTTGTTGTTATCAATCGATAACCACGTTTTTGAGGATATTCAATAGTTGAAACCTAGAAAACTTAATAACTCACTTCAAACCCATGCTACAGAACCCAGTTTGAGGGAGAAGGTTCTTCGATAGTGTCTGCACAGAGTTTTGTCTGCACAGAGTTTTCGATTTTCGATTTCTTTCATTTTTGCCGTGTTTTCGGTGTAAAACCTCGAAATTTCTCCAATTTGCATAAAAAGCTCGTCATTTCGCCCATGTTTGGCCGACCGCCGATAATTCGCGTACCGTCAAAATGGGGCCCTATAGCGGCAACGGTCCCTATAGCGGCTACGGTCTCAGACGTCGCAATTCATGCTATACGCAAAGCGTTTTACTAATGATAAAACGGCGAATTCTCGCTGGTGATCCGCTAAACGTCCCAATTCATATAAAATGAGCGTATACGTCCAGAAAAATGATAACAGATACTGACTCGGCACATCCATTCGTCGCGGCTCGTTCCATTTCTATGAAATGTAAACAATTGTGTTTTTCGAGACACGTGTCTTCTGTGAAATATATTCTAAAAACAACATGACATCAGAAAACACCATAGTTCTTCACCTTGCGCGCAGGTTAACGAAACTTCTCTCCACATTTGATCGTTTGCTTCCAGTTCTTCGTTTATGTTACACTGCACCTTGTTATCTGCCACATGCACGAACGTTTCTCTTCCCTGCTCTTGCGCTACGAAATACATATCACCCCTCACACAACTCCACCTAAATGACAAGACTCGTTAAACATTCACACGTTTTTTTATATAAAAAATAAATAACCATCCAATAAATTTGTGAGTAATGTAATGTTTATCGTAATCGACTAGGATAGGTATACACGGGAGCAATAAATAACGAAGATGCAAATGCAACAATGTACAGTACATGCTACCGTAATATTTGGGTGGATAGATGCTGCTGTTGTGGGAGACAGACCGCAGTAGAGTGACCGCACCCGCGCCCCCGATGCCTACCCCGGCACCGCCCCAAGAGTGGAGTCGCTACCACATAGTGGAGTAGTGTCGCTAACTGTAATTGAGGAAGACGCGCAGCATTGCGCGGTAAAGTGCAGTTAGTATTCGCTGTATATGATTTCAGAACATTTTTCATGAGGTAGTTCGTCAGATTTGTTTTGAATATTTTGGAAATGTCTTCACAAACGATGGAAGTTGGTAACTGATTCCAAACAGCGCAAACTGTGAGATAGGAAAGATTGTTCGAGAGCAGTGGTTGATTTTTAGAAGATTTTCAGTCCATTTTCTCTACTCCTTGACTGAATTGAAGATTCGTTCGAGTACAATACAATCGGATTATCTTCTTTGTCCACCCAAACTTGACCACACACATACTTGTGTGCAGTACAAACATCTTTGATTGTTCGGCGCAATGAAAGAGGTTTGAGATCAAGTTCTTTTAGTCTTTGATCATACTCAAGATTCGGACAAAAACGTTTTGTAAACTTTCTTTGAATTTTCTCCACTGGATCCCAGAAAGTTTTCTTTATATCAATGAGGCACTCAGTATTGATGCATTTTTCAAGATCATTCAGGTAAATGTTGAAAAGAAGAGGCCCCAGGACTGATCCTTGAGGCACTCCGCTTCCCACTATTGGTGGTTGGGAGACAGATTCATTCACTCTCACCATTTGACCTCGACCATCTAGATATACTTTTATCCAATTCACAATTTCTCTACTGATCCCATAAGCACACATGATGTCCAACAAACTACGATGGTTCACTGTATCGAATGCCTTCGCAATGTCCAAATATATGACATCTGTTCCTTGCCGGTTTTTGATCAGGTCACTTTGAAACTTTATGAGTTGAGAGGATGTGGATCTATGATCTGAGAAACCATGCTGATTTGATGAAATAATGTGATTTTGCCACATGTATTTTCTTATATCATGTGTAACAATCGTTTCAAATAATCTGCAAGATGTACATGTGAGTGCAATGGGGCGATAGTTTGTCGGATTACATGGATCACCAGACTTGAACACCGCCGTTACAATAGATGTTTTCCACACTTTCGGCAATGTGCAAGTCTGTATACTTCTCGTGAATATAATTGATAGCGGAAGAGCAAGCACGACAGCTAATTTATAAAGGGCAACACTAGGAATGGAGTCCACACCATAAGAAAGTTTGTTTTTGATTTTTAATAAAAATCTGTATACATTCACAGTTGAGAGGACTGAAGTCAATGCTATTCATACTAGGCCCAAGAACCACATCGGGAGTGAATGGTTTGTTGTCATCCACTGTGAATACAGATTTGAAATGCTTGTTGAGAAGCTCTGCTCGTTGCGAATCATCTACTACAAGTTTGCCTTGCTGATTTCTTAGAGCACCTAGCTGTTTTCTACTCAGTGTTTTTGCAGATACATATAACATAATTCCAAAAACTATTTAAATCGAAACTATTCAAAATTCCGAATTCTTTCTTTCTAATAACCATGAAAAGTTCGTGCTTGTACTTAGATTCAGCTATCTTATATGCATCTCTGCCTGCATTTTTGAAACCTTATATCGAGTATATAATTTACGTGATTTATCACGTAACTTGGAAATATAACGAGGCCATTGTTGCTTAGCTTGTTTGATTGTTGGTGTCCACTTGTTCAAACAATCAGTAACAATTTTAGAGAAGTGAGTGTACATAATATCAATATCTGTACAATTTGTCAACTCAATGTCCCAATCAACATGAGCTAATTCTGCTTCAATATCAGTATAGTCACTAAATCTGCATGATTTGAATGACTTATCTTTATGATGGTGTTGATTAGTGATACGGAATTCAAGTTCGGAAGTAACTACCTCTCCAAGATCATCATGTCCCTCACGACAAACATCATGTATCCGGCCCTGCAATTCAAATTATATACAAACTGTCGAAGCTGCGAATCTCTCTCACGCTCCAGGGATGTCAGGTCCCGGCGCACGTAGCGACCGAGACCCGCCCCTCCAATCGTCCGGCGAACCGTCTCAGCGTCGTCGTTGCTGCGGCAGAGGACCTTGATGGGGCGGCGGGGCTGGGTCGAGGCAGGCGGGTGGCGGTAGGCTTTGACCACCATGTCGGGGTCTTCTCCTCGTCCAAATAGTCCGGCTTCACAGCATCAGTCAAAGTTGTTTCGTCTTCGTTTTCTTCATCGTCCTGTCCAACTATCACACATCGACGGTCTCTCTCCTCCTTTTCCCGATCTTTTTTGCATTTTCCAGAGCGAATGTAGATGTCGTATCGGGGATTGGGCGGTGTTTCTTTGGCGAGCGAGTACAGCTCGCGCAGGGTGTTGGCGGCGAGCATGGCGGGCGGGCCTCCGTACGGGGCAGCAGTGGTAAAGAGAGACGTGACAAAAAGCCAAGATGATTGGTCGCCATCGGAATTGACGACGTGTGAAGTGTGAAATGATGTTGCCCATCCAGCCATCCCTCCACTCACCCTCTCTGCCCGTCATTTCTCTCCCCTTCTCCGCAGTATGCGGCCGCCCGCCCTTCTGCTTCTGCTATGCACCATAGGTGCGTGTAATCAGCGAGTACCGATTGATTCCGTCGATCGATACAGGTGTCCTCGCCGCGTCCACTCCGACTGGTGACGTCAAACCCAATGCGACCGCTCAGATCATCCGCCACTATGGTGAGTGCTTACGTTGCAGATTCGCAAGCAGCGGACCTCCTAGGCCGCCGCCCTTGCACATCATGTGCTAGTCATAGCCTCGCGCCGCGCAAATTCGGAGCTCTCTCCATTACTCACGGTTCCGCGCGAGCCCGATATCGACTTATCAAAGTCCAATCCATCTGTGGAAAATACTTTCGTTCTCGCCAAGTATGCTATATTTCATTAGTTTGTGCCACGTTCTGGCCGCGTGCGTTATTGAAGGAGCCAGAAAGGCGGGCGTGAATCGGTCGAATGATATTGAGAAGTGACAGGCGAATCGTATTCTCACACGCTGCTTGTCATTTCGGTCGACTCTCGTCGCACGTTCGCAGACGAAAACCGCGTCGCGACCGCGCCGCGCAATTCGAACAATGGGATGGCACGCTGCCAAGCGATGCAAGCGGTCATTCGCCACTGGGCATTGGCGCGCGACACGGTCGCTGCGAAATGACTAGTTGCGGCTCGTCATCGCACTATCGTTGTTCTTCTTCGACTTGACTGAATATCGATTGATTATCGATTGATTTTTAATAGCTTATTGATCGATAGTTGTCGATGGAGTATATTCATACGAAAATTTGCAAGTGAACTGGATTCGGCTCTTTTTGTTTTGCATGAACCCATGGTTGAATACGTTGGACAGCAACGTCCTCTGGTTCGTTCTCCATTACGCACGAGAAAATCCACAGCATGAGCTGTCGGCAGTCAACTAAGCGGTTGTAGGAAATTTGTTCGAATCCCGTGGATGTCTTTTTCAATGGTTGACGAAGAGGGTTTTTGGTGCAGATTGAGACAAGGGAACATTTAGCGGAGTTTCTAGTCTACTCTTGACATGATCTTCCTCTTTTCGAGGGACATGTGATACATCATATCATCCTCGCATCGAGTGAGATAAGGTTCTAACTTGTGATCACAATTGTTTGTCTGAGCGAGTGTTCACAGGAAGAGTATGTGAATAAATAACTGCCAATATCAAGAACACAGCAACGGAGATGAAAGACAGCATGGTTTCGTATCTATCTGAGTATCTGAAAATCTGTCGCTGGCTTCATTTGTTGATATCCATTTGGAAGTGGTGGGGTGTATGTCTCACGCGTTTACATGAGAAGTGCAAGCCCTATATGAATACTCAAATTTTTACCAATCTGATATGACAGATAGACATGGGTTGTCAAAACATAACTACGTTGTCAGCACTTGCAGTGTATTTTTCTTCTGATTGGAATTTTCTTTTTTTTTCTATTTCTGTTTTTTCACGTTGTGTTTGCTTCCTCGGTATTAGGAGAGCACCTGAAATAGCCGAGTGGTGTAGAAGAACGGAGAGGAAAAGGTTTCGGACCGGAACACTTTTGTTATTCGTAATGTTGTGCATATATTTTAAAGTTTCATTTTTTTCTGTGTAAAATGTTCTGTTTTGAAATAGTTTTGAAGAGATAATTTGAAAACCAATTCCTTTGAATTTTATCACAATTTATTTTTATCCATTCATGTTTGTAAAACATACTTATCTGTTTCACATACCAATGAAATTGTTCAAAAAAAATACACACTACTTACCTACATAATATCTCGTTTTCAAAGAAATGATTTTCTTGTAACTACTTTCAAAAACATTGTGTACATTGGAAAAAAAACAAATTCCGTTTTTCTACGCCACTCGGCTATTTCAGTTGTTCACAAAAGTATATTTTTTTTACTTTCTACAACAAGTTTATTTTAATACCTCTAAATTACTTATTAAAGAAACAGTGGCGACTGATTTCTGCAACTAGCTCTCTTGAACGCGCATTGCCACTCATGCAAAACAATTGCCGTAGACAGGACTCGAACCGGCGAGGCCTGTGTAACTACGGCGCACACACGCATTGAGCCACGTAGTAAGTGAACGAGATTCTTTCGTATGGGATTATTTGTTCTATCGCCAGTTCTGCAGTATTGAAGAGTTCAACGGAATGGAAGTCGTGCCGTTGCCAATTTTGAGTTTGAAAAAAAAAATGTTCCAACAGCGAGTTGCAACATTTGAAAGCAACGGATAATCGTTGTTATTTCTCACAAATCAATTGAGATTCGGGTTAAAATGATTCTTTTGATCATTCCGAGTCAAAAATAAGTCGCCAGTGCACCTTAAAGGTAGTGTACCCTCTGATTCTGGTCGTACGAGTTGCTATTACCAGTTCATTACTTATTATTTGTTAGTTACAATTACATAACATGGAAGTTTAAAATGGAAAAATAACAATTTTTAAAATATAAAAAATTATTTAAAGTTTGATGTTTACCGGCAATTGTGTGCACAAGTGTGAACGCCCGCAAAACTTATGTTCACCGACTGCGGTTACATCACCGAACTGACCGGAGCACCTCGTTTGGTTCGCACATAAAATGCTTTCAAATGGTTTTATGGTTTGTTTTGATGTTCAAATATCATTCCAAATCAAAATAAATTTAGAAAAAAACATATATCAACAAAATTAAACATGTTCGCCAAACTTTCATAAAATCGAAGTTTTCATGTTTCTTTCACGTTTGAAGCGTATTTGCATAAGGTTAATGATAATTTCAAGGGATAGTAAAATGACCAATTATGTTTCTAATAATGAGATTGAACAAATAAACAACACAAATTGCAAATTTGAAGTCATGAGTTCAGAGGGTACACTACCTTTAAACAATAGAACGTAATGCAACAAAAGTTCTTTCTTCCTCCGCGCGCCGCTCCTACTTAATGTTTGTGACAATATCTTTTCAGTGGCGTATGGACTAGTGTTGTTTGGAATCCACTCGGCTGTCACTATCCTCTTTTTCCTATTCATGCGAACGAAACACTTCCGACAGGTATCGAATGTGAGAGAATGACAAAAAAGATGTTTAGTTGAATGCGACTAATTTATCGATTGCACACGTCCTTTTGCGTTACCTGCCATTCATTCTCTTTCCTGTTTACATAGGTGAGTGACAGTAGAATATACTAATCTCACTTTTCCTTTACAGTTGGAGCCATTTCTATCGCAGTCTTTGCCGCAATGACCACAACCACTGGTGTTTTTGTACATATGTTAACTGGTTTGAATGTTGTTTTGTAGAATGTTCCGGATGCGTGATATCCGCTAGTCCTCTTTGCCCGATCAATGCTCTTTGTTATCCAGAAAGTCTGAGAGTGCAAATCCGTTTCTCTGGAATACACTGCAAAACGTCAGTTTTTAAACATATGTTCATCTTTATATTTGTTTCTAGGTTTGAATGCTCCAAAGGAACTTTGATGTTCGAAAGAAACAACACTATTGAAATAGTGAATTCTATGCGTTGTATGAGAGACAACTCGTGGAGTGTGAATGGATTCAAAATTGAGAAATTGCGTGCTACTTGCGTGCAAGGTTGTTTTGATGCTTCACATGACCAACTTATGTGTTATCCGGTTACGAAATGTAAATTTCAGAATGTACTAAATGTGGACCTCCTCTTATTTCGGATTGTCCTTTCGGATCAGACTGTTCTGTCCAACCGATCGTTATAATGAAGGAAAACACATGTTCTGGGTATGCCTACTATTTATTCAATATTATTATTATTATTATTATTGTTATTATTAACGTGTGTACGTAGTTTGATCTGCCCTCGAGGAAAGCTGATGTACAAGACGGGTTCAACTTTTGCAATAGTTACTTCAACTAATTGTGAAAATGGCGTTTGGACAGCAAACAAATCTGGAAAGAAAGAAGAATTCATTTGCGCTCGGGGTAAGTATAGAGTGAAGTTGTTAATGTTTGTATGGGGCTTCCCCCCGTTTATCGTACAAGAGTCATTCTTCTATTAAATTTACCAGACAACATTTGAGACATCAGTAACTCGTTATCACTGTAGAGATTAAAGTTGTTAATGTTTCTATTTGTACGATTCCTATTTAGAATGTAATTCGTGTGGCTTAACTTTGCTCGATTCTTGCAATGATTTTGGTTTCGAATGCGACAAAACTCAAATAAACTCAAAAGAGAATGACGGCATGAAAATAAGATGTCAAAAGTAGGATTATTACTTGATATCAAATTAGATTACTACATAATCAACACAGACTGGAATGTTATGATGGAAGAAAATTGATGTATGAACCAATCAATGCGGTTATCAATGGGAATAATCGAGGATGGAAGCAGGTATCCATTGAAAGAAATACTAATTACAAAGACCAAATACAAAATACAGGTGGGATCGAATCACACTTGTTCTGCAACTGGCTGGATTGGAGTGGAATCTTCGAATACAAACGCAATGTCTTCACTCAAAGTTACTTGTATGGGAGAGGGTAGGTACTAGTTTGATTTATACAACCTTATCCATTTTTTGAGACTGCGGAAAGTGTGCGAACCCTATCGAAATTTGTCCTAATGGATTCGAATGTGAAACAAATGCAGTGAAATCAAACAGTAGTTATATGTGTACAGAGTACGTTTTTCTAAGCGTATGTTAATTATTAGATTTATTCAGAGTAACATGTAGCCAGGAATCGCTTTATTACGAAAATGAGTCAGGAAGCATGATTAAATCAACTAGTGGGAAACTGAAATGTCAAACCGACAAAAAGTGGAAGATTGATGAAAACGAAGCAGAATCTGTGAAGATTGTGTGCGGAAAAGGTACAACATATGTTTCTTCGATCACATTTCACATGTGAATCAATTATTCAGATTGTGGTCAGTGTGTCACTCCGTCCATAGAGAATTGTCCTCCCGGATTTGAATGTTTTGATTCAGCTATGGAAAACACAAACAAATGCACAGAGTGAATATTAAATTTTACCATTGAAAAAAAGTTATCAAAAATGAAGTTTTCAGATGGAAATGTTTCGCAAACTCGGGTGAAATGTACTATTCTAAAAACGGTTTGCCTGTAAAAGTTTCGAGTGGAAAAGTACATTGTGATTTCGATAAACAATGGATTGTGGATGGAGAAAAATTCGAAACACTTTCCATTTTCTGTGCAAATGGTATTTTTTAAAGATTTCTAACAATTGTTAACTTTGACATTGTTAGATTGTGGCAAATGTGAAACTCCAGAAAAAGAAAATTGTCCTATTGGATTTACGTGTTTCGATGCTCTAAAAATGGAAAATACTAACAAATGCACAGAGTGAGTTTACAAACATGTAAAGAACAATATTCTATTTATTTAGATGGAAATGTTTGTCAGGAAATATGTATCACAAGAATGAACAAAATCTTCCTGAACTTGTTGCTAGCAAGAATATTCAGTGCGGAATTGATGAAAACTGGAAAGTTGGTGAAAACAAAATGACATCGATTTCGGTCTTCTGTGGAAAAGGTGGAACATTTTGAAGAAAAAAAACATTTTAAAATACGGGAAATTTAGATTGTGGAAACTGCAAAACACCCAAATACGAATGTATTTCTGGTTTTTATTGTAATCCTGAAGCTTCATTGATTAAAAAGGAAGAAGAAGGAACTTGCACAGAGTATACATATTTGAATCAATGTTGATTGTTATCACATTTCAGATGGATATGTGAGAGTGAAGATTTGTTCTATGTAAATGTGGACAACCAATGGTCTCTGTCTCGGATCAATAAAGTCACTTGTGGTTTCGACCAAACATGGAATATCGATTCGTTCAAAACTCAGCCAAGCGTCGCAATTTCTGTCTTCTGTGGAAAACGTAAACTTGTAAAAACAGTTTTTCGTATGACTTGTTTTATTTAGAATGCAACACTTGTAAAGACCCTCTTTATCTAACCGCGTGTCCCGCTGGTATGGAATGCTCGAATGAAACCGAATTGAAAACAATTGTGAAAACAGGACAGTGCAAAGAGTATGTATTGTATATTGTTTATTACTGCTGTATTAGATTGTTACTAAACCAAATTTTAGGATCAGTTGTTCTAATGGATTTTTGTATCATAACAATGCTGGAACGTGGACCGAAGTTATTTCTGGGAAAATCACGTGCGAAAAGGACGACAATTGGGTGATTAATGAAGGAAGAGAGAAAAATATCGAAGTGTTGTGCGGAAAAAGTGAGCAAATTTTATTGTGTTTTGTGAAAAACGTATTATTGTAAATATTCACGATTTTTTTTCAGAATGCAACACTTGCAAAGACCCTATTTATCTAACCGCGTGTCCCGCTGGTATGGAATGCTTGAATGAAACCGAATTGAAAACAATTGTGAAAACAGGACAGTGCAAAGAGTATGTATTGTATATAACTGCTGTATTAGTTTGTTACTAAACCAAATTTTAGGATCAGTTGTTCTAATGGATTCTTGTATCATAACAATGCTGGAACGTGGGCCGAAGTTTTTTCTGGGAAAATCACATGCGAAAAGGACGACAAGTGGGTGATCGATAAAGAAAGTGAGAAAAATATCGAAGTGTTGTGCGGAAAAAGTGAGCAAACTTTATTGTGTCCTCTGAAAAACGTGATACTGTAAATATTCACGAAGTTTCATTGTTTTTTTTCAGAATGCAATACATGTAAAAAACCTATTTATCAAACTACGTGTCCCGATGGAATGAAATGTGAAAATACAAGCGAATTAAAAACAGTTGTGCAAACAGGACAGTGCAAAGAGTATGTTTTGCACATTACTTACAGATGTTTCAGATTCTCATTATGACCGATTTCAGGATCAGTTGTTCTAGAGGATTTTTGTATCACAACAATTCTGGAATGTGGACTGAAACTGTTTCTGGAAAAATCACATGCGAAAAAGACGACAATTGGGTGATTAACGAAGAAAAAGAGAAAAATATCGAAGTTATGTGCGGACAAAGTGAGCACTTACTTTTCTGCAAAATAACGTTTGTGTTTTAATACGAATTAGAATGTAACGAGTGTCTACTTACCGAGCTGTGTGCTGATGGATATGAATGCGAAAACATCGTGAAAAACGAAAAGAAGCAATGCCTCACGTAAAAGAAACTATGTGCTTTAAAACTCAAAATGATTTGTTTTTAGAGTGAGTTGTCCGTCGAAAACGTTGTCCTGGGTTGATACGTCCGGAAGTATTTCTGTCACTTCTTTCAACATTATACAGTGTGATAGTGACAAAAACTGGACTGCTGATAGGAAAATGTTAGCTGTAGACAAGCTATTTTGTGGAACAGGTTATTCATATACTTTTAACATTTATTTATTCGTTGGTTTTTAAAGAGTGCAATTTATGCAAGAATCCTACGTATTCAACTGTTTGTGCACGAGGATTCAAGTGCAATGATAAATCCACACTCATCATGGAAAACAGGGGAAAATGCAACGAGTACGTATGAAACAAATATGCGAATGCAAAGTAAGTATTGCTATTTAGATGGTCATGTGCGAGTGGTCAAATGTACTATGTAGAAATTCGCAAAAGGGAAGAAATATTTGTCCATGTGGCGAATAATAAAGTGCAATGCGGTACAAATGAAAAGTTGAAAGTGAACGATAAAGAAATGAGTGAGATTTCGGTTAGCTGCGCGCAAGGTGAGGACTGTAGACTTTTCCAATGCCATGTTGATTTCAGAATGTAGAACATGTGTTTTTACCCAGGGGACGTGCCATGAGGGATATAGTTGTTTGACTCCTATACTCATTGAAAACGAGATGAACGGATGTTCTGAGTGAGTATCATTTCAACTATTCGCACGCAGCTGACTAAAATTTCAAAACAAACCCGATTTTTTCGTTTGTTGCAGTTACTTGTTGAGATCAACATTACCTTCATTATCTGAACTCAACAGGCTAACAAGGAATTAAGAGTTTTTAAACATCGTTCGAAAAAATAGGGTTTTTTTTTTTTGGAATTTTAGTCAGTTGCGAAGACTAGCGGTCCGTCCTAGTCCTCCTTCGACCTCTCCGTAAAGTGAACCGATTTCAAAATGGGAGACCTTAACTTTCGTTGCACAAATGTTTGCGTGTTCAACCGTCCACGCCAAAAGCTTAAAAGTTTTGCTCTCGTGTGAATAAGTAATGGCAGGTTGTGGCAGAACTAGGTCGCCACTGTGCCTTCAAAGGCATAATGACTCTCAGTTTTTGACTTTGTTACACTCGTTAAGGTAAAACCGATATATCGATTTATCCATACTATGACATCCTGTTGATTGGGGCGCCCTCTCTGTCGCATTGCCACATTGAAAGCGCGCACCTGGCGCGAAAACGCAGAGCGTATTTTGAGAAAACTTACACTACCTTAAAGGTACAGTGGCGCATTATTTGACTCCCAGTACTATTCTGGACCCATGGAAATGCAAGACTAACAAAAAAAGAACGATACAAGCGTGTTACCGCGTTACCAAGGCCCTTACCAAAGCATGTTTGGTAACGGAAATTTCAAATTCGTTCCATTTAGCACTGGAGCGCACTCTTGTTAAAAGCTGATAGGTGGGGCGCGGTCGTATCAAAAGTGGCGCAAAAACAGCGGCATGTGACTGTGTGCCTTATTCGAAATCAGCTGTTTTCTTTTATTGTGTTTACCATTTCGTTGTTTTTTATATTATGATTACGTTCGTGAACACTTCATTATTACTTGTATGTAGTATGAGTACTGGCTAGCTAGTAATCGCTGTAAGATTGTCTTTGACTGTGTCTGTCTGTTTCGAAACATCAACATCTTCATTATTAATCCGAAATCATTCATGTATGTGTTTTTGTATTCAAAGATTTCGTTTATTCATGCATGTTTGACGTCTGATAGCTTTTTGATAGCTTTTTAACTTGAGGTAGTCACCGTCTATGGCGTTCTCCGCCGTTCCCCGCCGGCGGGCGATGGCCGCCCGCGTCGAGCTCTTCCTCGTCTACTCCATCCACCTCAGCAATACGGTCAGTTTTATTTCAAATGTATTGTTTTAAAATATTGTAGATGAAGATGCGCTATAGTGGGTCCCCCGTTTTCGCGGTATGCGAATTATCTTTGGCCAACAAAAATGACGCAGAACGATGAGAAAATTATGTAAATGCACCTCATTCTACTAGTGCCAATGAATATGTCCAATGAATATGTATTTTGTGATAAGTGTATGCTCGGTGGGGAAACTCCTAGATTGTAGGTAACAATGTTTCAGTTTTTAACGTTATTTCATCCTCAGAAGTGTCTCTATTACGCACAAGTTTGATATCGATCGATAGCTCTAAATTATGAGAACCTAATTCGGAAAATGGCGATCATAGAGTTGTAGCTATGGTATCGATACACCTCTCATGAAAATTTGGTATGATTTCATAAACTTTGAACGAAGTTATTTCCAAATGTAGTTCAGCGCAATTTGATATCAAATCTAGAAGTCGGTAAAGTCCTCTCCGATTCTCCAGGGATGCTTATTTTGAAACATAATCTTCATTGTTTTGAATCATTCAACTACACACTATCTGTGTTTCACTAAAAGTTGCAAAGGAGATCGAACCCGGGCCGCGAGAACGGCACGCGTCTCTCTTGCCACTGCGCCACGCGGTCAGTTAAGAGAGCGCGAACAGAGACCGCTCTCATTGCCGATCGACTGCCGAATGCGTGCGAATGGCAAACACCAAACAGGGGCCAGTAAATTGATTAGCGCGCGAGCGGTGCGGATAGCGCACGAAAGGTGTCAAAGTGGGAGGAGCTTCCTGGCCGTTTGTAGACAACTTTAGCTAAGGAGTAATTTTGCATTCCATTTCCATAATTTTTTCTCGGAAATGACACCGGTCCATCGGTTCAGATAGCGCGCAATAAACTAGATAGCAACCTTCGGACGCATCTAGTATTCGCATGTGCATAACAAAAGAATGACGATTCGCAACTTGCCTACCGCCAAAACGGGGGACCCACTATATATAGTGTGAATTTTTTCAGGTCTTCGCGGGTGCGTACCGTTGTTGAAGGGGCCGCCGTCTTCGACTGTCTTGACTTCAAGTCAAGTGAGTATTTTGATTTGTATATTGTGTATTAACATCAATAACGAAAACAAATTATAACGATTCCCATTTTCACAGTTTTCAATGTTTTGTTCAGACATCAACAAACGAGGAGGTCGTCGCCTCCCCACTTCCCGCCGTATCGGAATGGAGACGAAGGAGAAGGAGGAACAGAAGTAGTGGAAGATGTTTTTGTTTTGTTAATTCAGTTGTTCATATAATATGTGTTGTAGATATGTTTGTTATTGTATACATTTATTTTGTCATGCCATAAAGGTGCTTTCAGGCCCATACTGTGGTATTATTTGTGAAACATACCACAATGTGGAACACAACTTGATTAGAAAGAGTATTTGGGAGTGTTCGGTTTTTTTTTGCAAATTGCGTGATGAAGCATACAATTACTTGTTGTCTGCATTGTGATAGATTTCTGCCGGTGTTATCATCGCTCTCTCTATCTCTAGGCTCGACTGCCAGCATGGCGCAGTTGGTTAGCGCGCCGTCTAGTAATCTCGAGGTCGCGGGTTCGAATCTGCCATGTCTGCCCATGTTCATTTTGCGAGTAAAACGACCCTTCTCTGTCGCGGTAACACGCGCGAAATTTGAAAATTTCATTACCAAACGGTTTTTCTAAACGCCTCTGTTCCTTTAAGATCGCTTTTTGAAAATTCTACCGCAAGCATTTTTTTAACCAAAAAATCGAGAAAAAAAAATCAAAAACGTCAAAATGTTAACGAATTCACAATTATCGACTGGCTCCCTACGAGTTTACGTGCAAAGTATTAAGATATATCTGTGAATTAAATTTGCAATACTCTGTTGAATCGAAACCTTCTATCATCTCTTCCACCAATAATATGGTTTGTGGGAAAAACAATAAATGGTCAATTGATGGAAAAGAACTGGAAAATGTGACAGCGATATGCGGCGAGTGTGAGTGAAGTTGTTTCGAACCTTGAATCGTCGTGATTTTAGACTGCGGTCATAACTGTGCAACTACGCTTCCGAGCGAATTTTTCGGATACTACGTCACAGGGGAAACGCCCTTTAAATACGAAGTTTTTTTTCTGCAGTCCTCCTCTGATCCTCGAAAATTCAAATACGTGGGATACGGAATCAAGAAGGACGATTTCGATCAATTCACATTCGACGATGTGGAGATTGGAAAACAAATGCCAACACCGCACTCCACAGATCTCGTTAGATTCACAATTGTGGGAGGAAAATTATATGAAGAACATCTAATCACGGAAAATGGAAAAGTGATAAAGACACACTACTCTAAACACGTTTACTAGTGAGTTTTACTAGTTTTAGTTGTTTGGATATCTATAAAAATACTTTTTTTCAGTTTCGAGAAAGAATTTCTCGTACAACATTCGACGTCTATTTATGGAGTGGTGGCAAAACATTATTTCAAAAGAATACCCGGCCCACTGAAATGAGCATAGGTCATAGGTGACTCAGTAATAAAGATGTCGATTAATGCGATCGTTTGATTCGTTTTATCCAAGTATCTGCGGTTTAGAAATGCTGGTCTTCTCACCGCTAGTCTTGTGTTTGTGTGCCAATTCCTGTTTCACTTATCATCTTATCGATAGTTATGTACATGCGTAGTACAGGGTCATTACCTATTTCCGCTACCTACATTAAAGGAACAGAGGCGTATATCAGGAACGTGTGGTGATGTAACACTCAAATTGGCACGACATCACCACGCGCCGAGGTGCATGTATGTTTCAGGCAAAGTTGCAAACAGGAATCGAACCCGTGGCTGCGAGAGTGATAGCCCATAGTATTTTCCACTGCGCCACACAGCTTGTGACACGATGGCATTTATAACTCTTCATAGCCAGTGTCCTCTATTACTAGGCGGGTGGTTCAGTGGGTTATGCGCCATAGTACAGAAGTGAGGAGAGGAGCCCCATTAGGTACGTGACCTCAAGCGGGCGACACCAGTCGGCTACCGAGCCGACAAACACAACAATAACAACCGAGACATTATCAACTATCATCTTCAACAACAATGCAACACAATATATTTCAGATAGTGTATTTGCATAGAGATAGTGGCATTAGCAAAGTACGGAGAGAACCGCCATCCTTGGTTGCACCAAGGAGGGGAACTCAAGAGCATGGGCGGATTAGAAAGGGCGGGGCTAGGGGGCGCATTGCCGATTCAAGGCGGCAACACAGCTCATTGGGTCATCACGCGCAAAGACCGCTACCCTTCCCGAGAACTGACTTCTTTGCGACTTCCCGCCGAAACACACATTTGAACGCCTATTTTCGTGAACGCCTATATATTAACATCTTTGAATCGTTTTTTTTCTTGTCTGTTTGCATTCCAATATGTCAAGTTTTGATCCAAAGACGAAAACATTGTTATTTCGTGAAACGTAACCGCGAAACGAATCGGAAACGTATCCAGAAGAAACGTACGCACGTGAAACGTATTGGTTCAGAAACGTATATCCGCGAAACGTACGTTGACCATCTTGCGTCGAACTTCCCCACGCTTCTCAGACAACAGAGTACCTGAATAAACAAGTGGTTACACATTCTCACAAAATTGCGTAATAGACAACTATTTGTTCATGCCAGAATGGACATGCTGATTACCATGATCTATCAAAGTGTAAAACAAACAAACAGACCGCTAGGCGAGATCCTCCCCAGAAGATCTCTTCATCTCGAGATTCTGATGGCAGTCGACCAGTTATGCACATCTCTGGCTTGTGCTAGTTGCTGTCCTCGGTCGATCATGCCTTCGGGGAGTTCTCAAGGTGGGCAAATCCGACCTCTGCCACGATATCGATCGGTGTGACACAGCGCTGTGCTGCGGTCTTCTCCGGTCTTCTCGGCTCATGCGGCGAGTTCTTGACCGCCTAAACAGCGAGATCTGAAATACGACCGCCTAAACAGCGAGATCTGAAATACACCACTTTACAAAGCTAGAACGTTTACAAAAAGAAATGTACAACTGAACCCTAGATTGCAGCTAAACTGCGCAAAAGAAAACAGCTAGACCCATGGCCAGTCAGCTAGAACTGATTGCGAACGGTGAAATGTGGATGATCGCATAGTCGGTATGTTGGGCATAATGCCTGTCGTATTGCCAAAAGGTAACAATTCCTTGACTCGAAAGTAGTCAACACTTGAACTTAGCAATCCGTGTGCACAGGCAGACAGACTCCCGGGTGGCACGACGTGGACGTGAGTGTTGACAATTTCTACCCCCCCCCCCACCCATTGTAGTATCATCCTAAACCTAAAAAAACTTTATGCGCAATATAACAACGTCGAAACAAACAACCGGCGTAGCTAACAAGTGTACAGACATCGTGGAGGAAAAGAAAATTATTTTGTTGTCATGCTCGGACATAATGATTGATTGCAGAGGTTATAGAAACAAGGGCGACAGACGCGGTCAGTGGTCTCGCGCCTGCTCGGCAATGTTGGGCAGGTCGAAGCCCTTACTCGCTAGACCCGCCCCGCCCTCCTTCCTCATCAACTCGTCCACCGTCCGCTTCAACTCCTCGTTCGTCTCCTGAATGTTTTTAAAACATCGAAATTTGATGACGATTTTCGTGTTGTGCGTGATATGGTCATGTTTTTTTTCTAATGAGAACACAAGGGCTCGCTTCGAAAATAAACTAAAAATGATATCTATGGTAGGAAAATGTGAGTTGATCAGGGCCACACAGTCAAAGTAGGAACTGCTACGCACACCGCAGCTAATATCAAAGGCGCTTCTCGCAGTTACTACTATGCACGATTCTCTTCTAGCCTTCTACTACGCCCAGCCGCCGGAGAGAGAAACACACACACACACAGAGAGAGAGAGAGAGAGAGAGAGAGAGAGAGAGAGAGGGCATGGGAGCAGTACCTTGATGGTTCCCTGTATGGTGTGCATGTCGTCTCTCAGGAACCCGGCCGCCGTGCTCGTCGTGAACTCGATGAACGCCGTCGGACCCACGCACACCCACGTCTTCGCGCCCTCAACAAATAACTACGACTTATAAAGTTCTAATACGTTTTTTGTGCAAACCTATCCACCCTACCTTTTCTGTCTAACTCTATTCAGCGCCCAATATAGTCGGGTGGATCCTATATGCCATCCGTGACATTTCACATGCAGTTTCGTGCAACACAACGTGTATGTCTTCTTATCCGAAACGCTTTGTGAGAGGGAATCGGACCCATGGCAGCTCGCAAAGATCGCGCGCTGGCGGCGCGCTCTACCACTACGCCGTTGGGGCTCATACTGAGGGGTCATTGAATTTCGAATGTGTTCGCCCGTTATCTCTCATCATTGGACACTGAAGAGGACAGTGGAGCTAGATGGGCTCTCTCTTCGATATCTTAACCACTCCCTCTATGGCGCAGTGGTAGTGTGCGCCGCCAGCGCACAATTGCTGCAGCCTGTCCACGGGTTCGATTCCTACTCATGCAAGCGTTTTGGACATTTGATGAAAACATGTTGTGTTGCACAAAACTGCACAACGTGTGAAATGTCACGGATGGCATATAGGTTCTAATCCGACTATAGTCTTTTGAATCACCTGCGCCTTGCAGGTGTTGAGCTGTCGCTCCGCCTCGCGTAGCTTCTGACGGCGCTCATCCAGGGCAACGAGAAGACGACGCTGATCAGAGACGCGAGACGCCAGGCCCTAAACATTTATTGTAACACAAACACTAGACCATATATATTATATATTATAATCATTAAAGAAATACCTGCAGTTCAGCGAGCGACTGCATCACCTCGTGTTTGTCCTCGTTGGGAGATAGCGCCAGAATCTCGTCCAGAGACATGTTCTACAATCATTTTAATGTCAAAACAAAATAAGCATACAAAATAAACAAAACAGCTGACTCGAAAAATTAGGTGATGATTCGTCAACATTTGTGCAGCAGTAGTAAAAGTACTTTGCACGATTTTGCACAATTCCATACACTATCGATTTTCCACTGTCCAGCTGGTTGGATTTATTTTGTTTTTTTTGTTAATTATTGTTCATTTATATATCACACAATTTACAACAAGTCTCCCATCCCAGATGGACGCTTCTGACGCAGCGCCGTCGCCGGACGCGCTCACCGGGGCGAGCGTGGGCGCAGTGGCTGCGGAGTGCCCGGACGAGCGCATACGTCGCTTCCTGTCGACTGCCGAGAACACGGCGCCTCTCGACGGCGACTCACTCACCCGCAACTCCACCGATGTCAGTCGCGTTTTTTTTTTTCGTTTAGCACCCTGATTCCGATACATTTTAGCGGCTCGTATCACATTATGGTTAATGTATGCATGTATAATATGCATCATTGAACATTGAATCACCGAGACGCTCGTGTGAGGCTGAACTCCAGCGGGGAATGGGGGAATATGAGAAGAGCGATGAGTATCGTGTGTGTTCGGTTGTCTTGCAGTGGTGGTCCCTTGATCATGACGTCATGATGACGTCATAATGTTTCAGTCAGCCGACGCCTCCTCCATCCCGACCTTCGACGAGTTGGACGATGCGGAGGCGCGCGACGGACTTGAGCCCATGCCCAGCCTCGGACTCACCGTGAGTCTGTCGTTGTTTGTTTGTTTACCCCATAGTTACTGTACTAGGTTGTACAAGTTGTACAACTGTACAATATGAGATGATGTATTTTCTACATTACAATAACAATCGTTTGTCTTTTGTTTATCTTCTAGTTTACATAGTCTCGCAGGATGAGATGATGTCTGCTATTCGGGACTCGAAGCGCTCCAATCCGGAGATGTTCGTGTCGGCGTGGGAGGAGGATAGCACGGGTGTCGACGAGAAGAACATGGACGACAAGGGCGTGGGTGGTGTTATTACAATTTACATTAATAATTATTACATTAAAAATGGTGTCATCACATTTATGAATGATTTTTTTATTTTATTTTGTTTTATGTGGTTGTGTTCATGGGCAGTAGGCAGTATGTAGTACAAGGACATTGACCATGAACAACGGCGTGGGTGCTTGTGTCGTAAATTTTCCCATGTTTGATTGGTACTATACGTATAGGCAATCAATGTATACAATACTTAGAAACACGTTCGGCTCCCGGTGCTAACTGGGAGATTCACCTCGCCCCCTTCTTCAGGAGCAGTTCCTGACCGCAGCAGAAGAGGGCAGGACGGCCGACGTTCTCGCTATGATCGACGCCGATCCGGCTATCATCAAGGTGAGTGAGTGGATCATGACGTCATCATAACATCTGATGCATTATCAGCTTTTACCAGCAATGTGAGGTTAGGTGGCTGGTTAGTTTTTATCACGAAAGACTTTGGTTGCGCGCTTGAGTGGGGCATAGTGAATCACTGTACATATTATCGTCACTGTCCGATGCGTACTTTTCGTGCATTGGTGCGAAATCTTTACGACGACTGCGCGTCTCACTATGTAAACACAATCGTTATCAAACACAATCCTTCACGCTTCATTCAGGCGTCTCATCACGTGTATCTCACACGCGCCCTGTCATTCCGTATCCGGAACCATCTCTTTTTTTGCAAGCGTGCGATCCGTTGTTCTTGTTAGCTTCTGATCGTGACTTCTCTGCCAAACCATCAACACCAACTTGAGCTCTTGTAAAAATTCACCAAGTCGGACATTGAACATTGTCCCTGGTGACTCACCGGGACCGGCGTGATTTGTGACTTTCATAAACTTTTAATAATAATAATAATAATAATATGATGTGGTTGAGGCGTGCGACAAGGACGGCTACACTGCCCTACATCGCGCCGCCTACAACGACCACGCCGACACGGTGCGGCAGCTGCTCGCCAGGGGAGCCGACGCCGAGGCGGTGTGAGTCGGCTACATCACATGACGTGGTGTACGTGGTGTACAAGGCGCACTTTTTTGAGAAGGGGTTTCATGGTTCCGGGTTCTGCTCTATTCTCGCTATGTACCGATGCGGATCCGGTGCGAGGGGGAGGAGAGGAGAGGGAAGGAGATGGAGGGGTGGAGGTGGCAAGAGGGTGAACGCTAGTTGAACAAAGAACACATTCACTCTCTTTCCCACTTGGCTGGGTTCTGCTCTATTCTTGCCATGTACCGACGCAGAGGCGGTGTGAGTGGGTAGCCTGGATGGTACACCACGTACACCACATGACGATGGTGTACGTGATGTACGTGGTGTACGTGGCGTACTTTCCAGGTTGCCGTGTGAGTATGAGGGAGGGGTTTTATGGTTCTGGGGTTTGTACTTTTTTTTCGAGACGGTGTGAGCGTGTGGGTGAAAGGATCGACGTTCACGGGTGTTTTTGCACTTTTGTTTGGTTCTTCTACTTTGGGGACAGGATAGAAGAAGGGGAACATGAGTTTGCGTTGCAGCACGGCGGATGGGTGGACGGCGCTGCACAGCGCGTGCAACTGGGCGAACGCGGACGTGATCGGAGCGCTGCTCTCCCACGGAGTGCGAGTCAACCGGAAGAGTAACGGCAACCTCACCGTTAGTCCCGAGTCTGTCTGTGTCCTCTTCTCCTGTTGCACACTCCTTGATACACCGTGGTTTCCTACGAGAGAGAGAGAGAGAGAGAGAGAGAGAGAGAGAGAGAGAGAGTGAGAAAGCAATGGGAATCTCACCGTGAGGCTGTGGTCTGTTTTCTTTATTTGAGAGAATTTTCTTGTTTTTGAATTGATCAGTGAGGCGATGTGATTAGTGAATATGAAAGAGCACTCCTCGACAATATCATAATGGTTATGGTTTCCTACGCGAAGAGAATAAGAGCTATTGAAGTGGAGTGGTGAATAAGTGCATGTAATGGAGCGATACCTATCCAGCGGTTGAGCGAGTTGGCTCGTCTCTGTCTTCACATCTTAAATTATAATGTAATATTAGTGTGTTTAAAACATTCATTTTCAGCCGCTGCACGTGGCGATCTCGTCGCAAGAGGATCCGGACAGGGTGTTCCACTCGGTGAGGTATCTCCTGCAGGCGCCAGGTAGGAGGAGGGAGAGAGAGATAGAGAAGAGGGAGGAAAGAAAGAGGAAAGAGAGAGACAACGGGAGAGAGAGAGAGACAGGCAGACAGACAGAAGGACCCTCCCTCTTTCAGGCATCGACGTGGGTTCTCTGACCGGCGCGGGCGACACTGCCCTCGAACTCGCGCGCCGCTCCTCCCCCGCCTGCTATCAACTCATGCAAGACTTCCACGCCAAAGTCTAGCTGTACGGTAGTCTCAGGATAACGGTAGCTAAGGGTACTGTAGTATGGGCTGAGGCCACTGTTGTTTGAGGATTACTATGATGAATCGATCTGAGAATAATGGTTGAGCTTTGCATCTATATATTTATCGGTGTTCACTTTTTGTACATATTACTGGTACTCTGGTACACCACATACTCCCTCTCCCCCACCCACCTATATTCCCCCAATGTGTACGTACTCCCGTGTGCTACTGCTTATGCCTTGATTTTGTTTGTGTTCCGGTTCCCCTTTGTTTCGGAATAAATTGTGTATCTTAATCAATTTCTATGATTTCTCAGTGCCATTACGAAAATATTCATTTCTCGAGGATGAGAATTGGCTGGATCACGCATCCAGTATATTGTACTTTTCCGACTTTGTCGTCTTCGCGGGAGATGTCAGTGATCTATGACACACTGGGTACAGTCTACAGTCGATTATGTAGCCTGCGCCAGAGCGATAGTTTTCGATCTACCTCGCTTGCAGTACGAAATACGGTGCCATAACCGTCTGCCTCCCTCGTTTCGCGCGCTATTGCCGAGAACTGACTCTCCGTCTTTCTCTGATCTACCCCACCACGCGCAACTTATTGCGAGATTAGAATTATATGTATGATGTAAATTACAAATATATATATATGTATTACATTGATATACAAATTGATGTATGGTTTTAGGCATGCTGCACTCTCGCGAGCGGAGCGCGTGGGATCGCCCCCCGCAGAAGCTGACCGCACTCGATCGCGTGCTCCTGACGTGCGCCAATTATGGAGGTGCGAATCTATTGAATTATCGTTTTTTTTTGGATTTGAGGCGGATGAAACAATGTTTTGTATTATCGAATGTCTGGTGTAAGAAAGACTGTTGAAAGAAAAGAGGATGAGTATTGATTTAAAGTATTGATTCATTGATTTCAGGCGTATGCATCATCCTCGGTATGCTGGTGGCTGTGACGTGGACGCTATTCAACCACACCTGTCCCACCCTCTATCCCAAGGAAGAGAGCGAGTGAGTGGAGAAGAGGGAGAGAAATGGAGAGAAGGAGGGATAGAAGGAGAGAGTGAGAGAAAGAACCAAGTGCAACACAGATATTTTTTTGCAAGATCGGATTATTCTCCGGCGTAATCCTTAAATTTGCAAGAAGATCAAATTCTTTTCTACCGTAATCCTTGAGTGTGCAAGAAGATCACATCATTCTCCTACCGTAACCCACAAGTTTGCAAGAAGATCACATCATTCTCCTACCGTAATCCTTAAGTTTGCAAGAAGATCAAATTATTCTCCTACCGTAACCCTTAAGTTTGCGAGACGATCAAATTATTCTCTTACCGTAATCCTCGAGTTTGCAAGAAAATCAAATTATTCTCCTACCAGTCGGAGACGCGCCTATCGGCGCGCTCCTCCTGGAAGTTTGGGATGAGCAATGTTTGAATGGGGATTTTTGTTAGTACATGACGCGTTGCTTGGAAATAATTGCTTATATATCATTGAATGAGTCTGGTTGTGTATGCAACAATTTACTCTTCGACACAACAACAACGGACACAACTGCAACCGATACTAAACAATAGTAAAGAATCATGAGGAACGGAACCAATAGAACATACTGATAAAAGAATGTACATTCTAACGTACACCCGAAGTATTCCATACAATTCTACATATTGATACACTATCTACATCAGCCTAGTTTTTGAACACAGAAGTCTCCACAACATTGAGCACTCCAAGATGGGACGACTGCACCCACATCTTGCTCGGATCCCTGCAGCGAGAGAGGGCGACGTAGAGCTTTCCGTGGCTGAACACCTCCTCGCGCATGTCGATGCCCACCCGATCCAGCGACTGTCCCTGCGCCTTATTCACTGTCATGCAAAATGACAGCTTGAGCGGGAACTTGTGTCGCTTCAGCTTGAACGACAATCCCGCACTGCTCGTCACGTCGATCCGCGGAATCATCATCTGCTCGCCCTTCCTCGCACCGGAGATGAACTGGCATACGATCACGTGTCGACCGAGCGACACCACCGACAGTCTCGTTTCGTTGCACAGTCCATTCCGTACGTCCAAATTCCTCCGCAGCATCACGACCGCTCTCTTCTTAAGACGCAGAGCATGAGCGGCACTTTACTCGGGTTGAGTGAGTTCAGGATATTCCTTCTACTCTCCTGCCATCCTATCCAGCACTTGTCCATTGAGCTCATCGACCGCCTTGTTCTTTGTGGCGAGAATGGCGCGACCACTTACGTCCTCTGGTGTGACCGAGTTGAGGTCCTCACCGTACACCTTGTCGATGAGGGAAGTGGTGATCATCATGTGTGGAGGGAGATTGATCCTTCCTTCCTCGTCAGCCTTCTCCGTGCCGTGGCCGATACGCAGTAGCTGCGCCACCCACTCTGCCCCGGCAGTGCGCATGTTCACAGAGAGACGGTAGGTGGTGAACAGACGCCAGAGAGGAGACGCCTTCACACACGCCGCCACACAGTCTCCCGCCATCGCATGAGGTACAATGGGGAGAGTCTGCGCAAAGTCTCCTCCTCCGACCATGACCATCCCTCCGAATGGCTCGTTCTTCCGGGTGATGTCCTGCAGAAGTCTGTCGACCGCCTCCAGTGACCACTTGGGCACAGTGGCAAACTCGTCCCACAGAACAACGTCCACGTGACTCAACTCCACTCCAGCTTTTTCCGTCCGAGACATAGTTGTCAGACGGTTTCCGGAATTGACAGAAATTTTGAATGCACTGTTGGCGCCCGGCAGCATATTGGCAGCAATGCCTGTCCACGCCACGCACATCACCGTCTTCCTTTTGGCTGTGAGGAGATGGTAGATGCACACGTAGCAGAACGTCTTCCCAGATCCTCCGGGTCCGTCCAAGTAGATGTGCTTGCCGTTGCCGGTCTCGACAGCCGATAGCACTGCATCCACTGCCTGCTTCTGCTCCGCATTCAGCCGCGCGTACATCTCATGTTCCTTTCTCGCATGCTCCCCGTAGTTCATGCGGAGTGGAGAGACACTTGGTCTCGCAGCCGGTGGCGGCACCATCTTCGTGAAGTCGTGCCTCAGATCCGCCACCCGATCACACACATCATAGTAGGCGTGCACTTCAGCACTCGATCTCGCCATTCCATTGTGAACGTAGTCGTCAGAAAGACTCGCTTTGAACGTCTCCCAGACTGCGCTCGCGTCTGACACATCGCAAAAGCATAGCAGAGACGCGAGTAGACTCCTGAGCTGTGCAGGCATCTGCCTCGCAGCAGCCTCCGTGAGACAGAGATGTGCATGTCTGTCGTCGTGTGTCAGTCCCATCTCTCTCGCTGCGCCAGCGAATCCGGCATGCACTGTGCCATCCACTCTTCGCATGTCCACGAATGAGGTCATGCCACGGCGATGCAGTAGAAGGAGACGGAGTGAGAATCCCTCGGGGTCGGTAGGCGACATGAACATCAGTCGTCCGATCGTCTTGGCTGCATCGAATCGTCCATCAGTACCTGGCCTCTGTCTCCGCTCTTTCCATCGTCCATTCTTCTTATCGAACGTGTAGTACTCGGGCATCTCGGTGTAGAGCAGTGTTGTGGGGTCCAGTTATCCCGCCTCGACTTCCCCAGTCAGCACGCGCTCTCTGTACTCCTCGTTCACCACGAACCACGCAGTCAGCATAGATTCGCGGTGGGCGGCCGCATCCATCGCCCGTTCCTCCTGTCCCGCCTCGAACACGACCGACTGTTCTCCAGGCAAGTGAACGTCCAGTCGCAGCACCACGTGGCACTTCTCCTGCAGGTGGTAGCCGAAGAGACGGTGCATCGCCTCAGGCGCACACAAATATCTTGTGTCTATGTACGCCTTGATCTCGTCGTGCCCACCATCCTCGGCAGAGTGCAGCTTCAGTCTCGCCCGATCACATCCTTTGTACACATATTTGTAAAGGTACTTCACGGCATGGATGAGCGCACAGATCTCCAGGTTCATGTGGCATCCGTACTTGAGTAGCAGATACACGTTGAAGGGCACAGTGTACTGGTTGGTGAGCGTCTGCCCGCCCGTCTCCACCGTCCTCCCATCATCCGGCCTCGCGTACTTCGGGTACCCGTCGTCGTCCAAACGGGTCTGCGGATTGAACGGCTTCGGGAAGCGCCGAATACATCCGACAGTGCCGTCTCCCTTCTCCTGCCAACATGGCATTCCCTCTCCGCATTTGTGCATCATGCACGTCGACACGAAATGAAATAGTTCCGGCTCGTCCTCTGGATCCGGGATTCGAGCAGAGATGGCGGAATCGACATCGGCTGCCGTGCGCGGCTTGTCATCTGGCGCCATTGTCAATAACATGTGCATGTGCGGGAGTCCCCGTTTCTGCCATTCGATCACGTACACATACGCGATAACTCTGCCGAGTACGTTCCTCTTCAATAGATCGTTCAGCAGCTCCTTCTTTTTCAGGTTGAATACTCGTGCTGTCAGATCCGGTCGATCTGAGGCGACCTGTCCAGCTTTGAGATTCTCCTCAATTTCTTTCCACCGCGGGTTGCACGTCATCGTGAGGAAGTAGTCCGGCTTTCCAAAGCGAGTCACAATCGACATAGCGTTTTCGTAGTTCTGGATCATGTTTCTTGGAGAGCCTTGGTACGATGAAGGGAGGATGACACGTCGGCCAGGTGGTCCTTCAACTCCCTCTCCTCCTTCCTGCACGTGCTTCTCCAGCTGCTTGTACTTTTCCGCTCGCAACTCTTTTTGATGCGTCCGATCGTACATGAGCCGCCACTGCTCAATTTTTGCATATGCATCCACCACGAACTGCTGCATGAGCTTGCCACCGAGGTGAATAGGGTTGAACTGCCGCCGCTCCGCCAGCAGGTAAGCGTAGTACTCACGCTGGCTCACAAACTGCCTGCTCCTCTGTCCGGCACACGCCTTCCTCCACCCTCTCATCCATCCGTTTCTTCCAGTAGGGAAGAATAGCGGGTAAGAAAACGCATCGACACGCGGGTCGTTATCAGGAATGCGCGTCATGTGTCCTCCGCGTGAGTAGATGACAAAAGAGCTCTGTCCAGGAAGGCCATCGTCGTCTGCCGGAACGTAAACTAAGGCAACTTCATCGGAAGATGGGGCGTTGTAGCGGCGACGATCCAGCCTTGAGTCAATCGAAAACACCAAGGCGACGTCGCGGGGAGGCTGTCGTGCCACCGACGCTCTCGCCTCCTCCTCCTCCACCACTTCTCTCATGTGCCTGAACTCCCGGGCATATCGGTTCACTGCGTGGAGGGTGTTTGTCAGCTCCCGCATCACATCCGGGTCACAGGCTGCATTTGCAGTGTTTCCGATTCTCCCCTCCGCTGCTTGTGCTGTGTCCATGAAGTATAGTTGGCAGTACTGGGGCGGGGCCCCCCCCCCATCGAGCGGAGTGAGCTGGGCCACATTGTGGTATACCATCCCGTGAATTTTGAAACAGAACGGTCCATTCGCTCGCTGGGTAGAGATGTTAGCGTAGAGAGACGCCATCGCAAACGCCGAGTTGTAGTTGCGGATGTGAGCGAGGAACTCACGCGACTTGGGGTTCGCGTGAGTGAGCAGCTCTCGAATCAGCTGTGGAGTATCCTCGAACAGCTCGGGGATCACCACGTTGCCAGAGTTGCAGCACTGGTGGTATGCGCCGTCTCTGCTCTCTCCGGGCTCGCCTGAAAATCATAACGTTATTTATTGGTTTATACATTTGTTATGTATAGATTCACCTGGGAAGAAAAGCGCGTGGCACTTTCGACACACGACGGACATGGCGCCTGCGTAGTGGAGAGAAGGAGTAGTGTGTGTGCGAGCAATGAGATGACGTGGCGGTAGCGCACGCATTGATTGGTGTTGGACGGTGTTCTGGCGACGAACGCGATCTCTCTCTTCGGAAGACATTCTGAAAACGGAAGGAAATAAGCAACATTCTGGGCGAGTTTAATGCTTTTCTTGATGTTCTTTATAATTATTTTCATTATATTGATGTGAATGCACCTCTCACGGCGAGCGCGATGCGCGGCGGCGTCCGGGGCTCTTTCGGCACCTCGTACTTCCTCGCTCTGCCTTCGAAGACGATGTTGTTCTGCATCGGAAAGTCGCTCAAGCTCGCGTAGTCGCTCACTGAAAGATTATGTATTCAGTCACATGCGCATAGATTTTAACAACGTACATTGTTCGCCTCTCCCTCTGGCTCTCCGAATTCCGACGCTGATTCTGATCCGGATGTCTGCAACCATATCATGAATGAACGTAATCATGCAAGACACCTCACCGTTCTCGCCAACGCTGTACACGTTCAGCGGATGAGGGAATAGAGGAATGGGACTCTTGGGAAGAAGCACTGCGACTGCGGCCAGGCACATTCGGCTGCTCGATCGAGCTCGCATCAGAGGTGGATCGAGCAGCCGAATGTGCCTGGCCTATTTGTTTTCTCAAACAGTTGATACGAAATATGTATCTCACCTTGTCGACTCCTGATCCTCCCCGGTCGACTCGAATCACTCTCAGATCGGCGAAAAACACGCACACCCGGGTTCGCATTCACAGGTACACCTGTAAATAACAAAATATGTTAACTGTAATGTTGGAAGTTTGTACCTGGCGGATTCACTGTCTCTCCTCCTCTGCCATATGTGTCCTGGAGCGTTCCGCGGGAAGCGATCGATAATTCAATACGACTACGATGAGACGCATATGCGGAATGCATTAGAGCCACTACAAACGACCGTATTAGCCTCATTTGCTGGCTATAAAATCATTATGCTTACCTCGACTGCGGGTGGAATGGGGCGGACTGGGGCGATGCGCTGCATGTGGGGAGATGAATGCAGTGTCGGTAGACGACGCTCAAAGAATTTACCGGTAGTCACACAATTACAGTAGAGAGTAGAATATATTATCTTATGCACCAACCTCGGCTGTGAGTGGAATGGGGCAGATTGGGGCGGAAGGCGGATTCGAGTGTATTCGGTCCGGTGTCCATTAGAGAGGGCGCGCCAGCGCCCTCTCGTTTGTACTGGATGTCCCCGCGCGCTAGAATGCTCAAAAACGACTTTTCCCGGATGAAGCACTTTTCCTCATTTTGAAGTGATTTCCACTGTTACATTGCATTCACATCTCTATTCGATAGAGTTATAGAAAGTTGTATTGAGTTTGATTGAATTTGAAGCGAGATACGGAGAGTCCGCATTCGAGTGCGGATTGAGATTGGTGTCGGGCGGGCGGGCGGGCGGGCGTCGGACAATCGCTTTCGCCCCGCCCCCTCTGTGTGTGAGTGAGAGAGAGAGGTGAATAGCGGGTGCGCGTCGGTATCCTCGCAGCGAATCGCGAACGTGTATGAAAATATAATTTTGTGAAACAAAACTTAAGAAAAGGACAGATATTATCTTTCAAAAGTACTTCCAAGTAAAAGTAGTTGGTTTGTACTGTTGTCTCAGTTGAGCAAAAGGACTGACATGTTTTCAATGGAGACATGTGCAAACAGGCTCTCAGCATTATTCGACGTGTTATGTTACAACAGAAGTTGTGTTTTTAGATAATAACTGCATAACTTTGTAAACGCGTTCATTATAATATGGCCGCTTTGCACTGGTATGAGAGAGAGAGCCTGTTGGCACATGTCTCCATTGAAAACATGTCAGTCCTTTTGCTCAACTGAGACAACAGTACAAACCAACTACTTTTACTTGGAAGTACTTTTGAAAGATAATAGACACTGAAATGGTAACGGTATTCACAAATTTCGGTAAAGCTTCATTCCACCAACGTTCTGTGAGGGGAGAATGGGGCGAGCTGGAGTGGAGAGCTGATTGAAGAGGATTGTGTGCAGTATCCATAGACGACGCTGAAAGAGTGACGGTAATCACACAATCACGGTGATATTGTCTTATGCATCAACCTCGGCTGTGGTTGGAATGGGGCAGGCTGAGCCGGAATGCTGACTCGAGTGTATCCGGTCCGGTGTCCATAGACGAAGCTATAATCGTTTCGGTATTCACAAATTGCGGTATTACTCTCAATTGCACACACCTCGGCTGAGGGTGGACTCGGTCAGAGTGAAGGGCGGCGTTGATTCCATTGTATCCGTTGCAGTGCTCATAAACGACGCTGGAATCGTTACGGTATTTACGAAATTACTAAAGTACCAACCCTGGTTGTGGGTGAGGTGGTACGGACTGAGGCGCGGCGCTGGCTCGAGTGTATCCGGCCCAGTGTCCATAGAAGACGCTGGAAGGATCACGGTGCTCACAAAACTACAACCGTACTCCCCCTTCTACCAACCCTGGTTGTGGGTGAGGTGGTACGGACTGAGGCGCGGCGCTGACTCGAGTGTATCCGGCCCAGTGTCCATAGAAGACGCTGGAAGGATCACGGTGCTCACGAAACTACAACCGTACTCCCCCTTCTACTAACCCTGGTTGTGGGTGAGGTGGTCCGGACTGAGGCGCGGCGCTGGCTCGAGTGTATCCGGCCCAGTGTCCATCGAAGACGCTGGAATGATCGTGGAGATCACAAAATTACAACCGTACACCCCTTCTACCAACCCTGGTTGTGGGTGAGGTGATACGGACTGAGGCGCGGCGCTGACTCGAGTGTATCCGGCCAGTGGCCCACAAAAATAGCACTCCAATCTACCAACCTAGGCTCAGTGTGGAATCGGTTAGACTGAAGGGCGGCGTTGATGGGAGTGTATCGGTTGTTGTGTCCGTCGACGACGCTGGAATGGTTACGATGATGACAAAGAATACGGTAGTATATGATAATTGATGACTCATAAATGTGATACTAAAACCCGTTTTTAAATAATATGTTCTCACTCACCATTGCGCCTAGTGTCTACTGAAGTAGTTGCAAGGTCCGTTTGAGCGGATTGTGGTGGCAAAGAGTCCATGGTGGGCTCTGTAAATGACGAGAATCACACCGGCACGTGGTAGACTGTCATGAAGAGGGAGGTGACGGTCACAAATATGTCTGTCAAAGGTGCAGTGATATGATATGCAATCAATGAGTAAGAAAGTAAAAAAAAAATGCAGTAACATCCGGTAGGAAAAAACAGTGCACACTGGTTGCAAGTCGGGCGTAAACAGGTCTCTGAATCACGTGGTCTCACTGGCCGTCCTGTTGTACTCAAAGTGCAAGTGGCTATGAAAAGATGCAAACCCGGCGCGCATCACATGCTGGCGCCGGCTTGGGTATATAGGTGATGAGACGGGTGCTACCGTATACCGTTACTTACAGACAGACGGACAGGGCGTTTTCTATATATTAGGATCGTAATCCTCGAGTTTGCAAGAAGATCAAATTATTCGCCTCTTACCGTAATCCTTAAGTTTGCAAGAAGATCTAATTATTCTCCTACCGTAACCCTTGAGATTGCGAGAAGATCTAATTATTTTCCTACCGTAATCCTCGAGTTTGCAAGAAGATCGAATTACTCTCCTACTGTAATCCTTAGGTTTGCGACAAGATCAAATTAATAGTTCACTGTGAACCCGTTATTTTGCAAGAATGTCAAATAATTCTCCTACCGTAATCCTCAGAGTTGCGAGAAAATCAAATTATTCGTCTACCTTAACCCTTATTTTTGCAAGAAGATCACATTGTCATGAACGGGATTCTTTTTTGAAAAGAAGGAATATAGAAAGAGAAAGAGGGGAGGTAGAGAGCATTTTTTCCAGTTTCTGTACCTCTTCGTTCCCCTACATTGCCGCCTTCCTGCTCTCTCAGATGCTGCTCAACCTCGCCCTCTTCCACGTCTATGCAAAGTGAGTGAGAGATTCAACCAATCATTCATCCCATATCCTATCAGCGAATGAGAGATTGTTTCACTTTTTATAGCATATTTTCATTTCACTCAGTCCAGGTATTGGGGCTAACATTTTTTAAACACTTCTAAACTGTCTGCGCAACCAGAAAGTATGCCGGCCGCTTCTCTCTCTCTCTCTCTCTCTCTCTCCCAACATCCACTGGTGAAGACACGGAGATTACTATAAAAATGAGCCAGGTCCGCGTGCGGCATAGTCAACTAGCTCACTGATTCTGACTAGATATGATGTTGTTATTGCAGGCAGAACGAGGTCTCGCATTGGCAGCGCTCGTCTCGAGTCGCCTCGCTGTGCAAGGAGAAGGGAAACGAGGAGAGGCCCGAGAGACAGCCGCTCAGGAGAGTCGGTGGGTGGTAGGAGGAGGGGAGAGAGAGGGAGAGCGAGGGAGAGAGAGAGGGGGGGGGAGAGCAGAGGGAAGGGTAATGAGGAGGGGCCGAGAGACAAGCGCTCAGGAGAGTCGGTGGGTGGTAGGAGGAGGGGAGAGAGAGAGGGAGAGCGAGGGAAGGGTAATGAGGAGGGGCCGAGAGATACGGGAGAGGAGTGAGAAAAGGAGTGCGCTAGGGAAGAAAGGAAGAAGGAACCTTGTCACTAAACATTGCTAATTGTTCCGAATTCACCTAATATTGTAGATTCGTTTGCAGACAGCAACGGCTCGGGGCAGGAGACGCTCGAAATGGAGGATATTGACTATGGAAAGGTGAGGGGAGGGAGGGGGGGAAGAGAGAAGGGGAGAGAGTGTGGGACAAGGGAGGGGAGGAGCAGTGGTGCAGTGGTATTTGCAGTGGTGTGTGGACTGCATGCGCACCGCCCCCACCCGCAGTCATCACTGTCCACTGTGCAGGTATGTATGTTATGTACAATGTTTTCCTTCTTTGCACAAGCTTTGCTTGTCTGCTAACACTGACTGACTACCCTACAATTGGCAAATGTAGAGCGCCCTCCCGTATAGATAGCTGTTTTCTGTTTCTATAGTCGAAATGGATCCTATATGCCATCCGTGGCATTTCACATGTTGTGCAGTTTCGTGCAACACAACATATATGTTTTAAAATATCCAAAACGCTTCTAAAGTCCTCTCCGATTCTTCAGGGATGGGCGGGGCTTATTTTGAACATAATCTTCAATGTTTTGAATTTCAACTACACACTATCTGTGTTTCACTAAAAGTTGCAAAGGAGATCGAACCCGGGCCGCGAGAACGGCACGCGTCTCTCTTGCTACTGCTCCACGCGGTCAGTTAAGAGAGCGCGAACAGAGACCGCTCTCATTGCCGATCGACTGCCGAATGCGTGCGAATGGCAAACACCAAACAGGGGTCAGTAAATTGATTAGCGCGCGAGCAGTGAGGATGGCGCACGAAAGATGTCAAAGTGGGAGTCCTGGCCGTTTGTAGACAACTTTATAAGTAGGAATCGAACCCATGTGCAGGTCGCGGCGATTGTGCGCTGACGGCGCACACTACCACTGCGCCATGGAGGCAGTGGTTATAGCCTGCGCCAGAGCGATAGTTTTCGATCTACCTCGCTTGCAGTTCGAAATTATCTTTCAAAAGTACTTCCAAGTAAAAGTAGTTGGTTTGTACTGTTGTCTCAGTTGAGCAAAAGGACTGACATGTTTTCAATGGAGACATGTGCCAACAGGCTCTCTCTCTCATACCAGTGCAAAGCGGCCATATTATAATGAACGCGTTTACAAAGTTATGCAGTTATTATCTAAAAACACAACTTCTGTTGTAACATAACACGTCGAATAATGCTGAGAGCCTGTTTGCACATGTCTCCATTGAAAACATGTCAGTCCTTTTGCTCAACTGAGACAACAGTACAAACCAACTACTTTTACTTGGAAGTACTTTTGAAAGATAATATCTGTCCTTTTCTTAAGTTTTGTTTCACAAAATTATATTTTCATACACGTTCGCGATTCGCTGCGAGGATACCGACGCGCACCCGCTATTCGCCTCTCTCTCTCACTCACACACAGAGGGGGCGGGGCGAAAGCGATTGTCCGACGCCCGCCCGCCCGCCCGCCCGCCCGCCCGACACCAATCTCAATCCGCACTCGAATGCGGACTCTCCGTATCTCGCTTCAAATTCAATCAAACTCAATACAACTTTCTATAACTCTATCGAATAGAGATGTGAATGCAATGTAACAGTGGAAATCACTTCAAAATGAGGAAAAGTGCTTCATCCGGGAAAAGTCGTTTTTGAGCATTCTAGCGCGCGGGGACATCCAGTACAAACGAGAGGGCGCTGGCGCGCCCTCTCTAATACGGTGTCATAACCGTCTGCCTCTCTTGTTTTGCGCACTATTGCCGAGAGCTGACACTCTCCGTCTCCCTCTGATCTACCCCACCGCGCGCAACTTATTGCGAGCATAGAACTATAAGAGATCGAAGAGAGAGCCCATCCAGCAACCCCGGGCCTCTTCAGTGTACAATGATGAGAGATAACGAGTAAACATAACTGCGAGATTCAATGACCTCGCAGTATGAGCCTCGATGGCGCAATGGAAGAGCGCGTCGCCAGCGCGCGATCTTTGCAAGCTGCACAAGGGTTCAATTCATTTTCACAGAGCGTTTTGGATGTTTGAAAACATACACGTTGTGTTGCACGAAACTGCACAACATGTGAAATGTCACGGATGGCATATAGGATCCAAACCGACTATAAGCGATACGTATGTATCTGCTGCTGCATTTTTGCGGAACAAACAAAGCAAGTTGTCTGTGCATTACGCTCGATCAAACAATTACGCCTAAAAGGCGCAACTATAAATTAGCGCAACAATAATGTGTTGTTGATGTTTGCCTTTTTTTCAGGCACTGCGTGTTGCGCAAGGACCACCACTGTTTTGTGACGGGCGGATGCGTGGGGCTCGGAAACCAGGTTAGAGGGGGGGGGAGAGAGAGGAGGGGACACTGGACACTTTGATGGGAAACAAGAGGTGTGAAGAAGGATAGTCTTTGTCTTGTGCCACCGAGTCACCTTGCTCAAGCTTGGGTTCTGGACAATCAGGTGTGTGATGAGTGAAAGCATGTCTGGCATTGGAATAGCACGCTGTGGGGAAACTGTTTGATTCAATTTGGGTTGAAGGGTTTGAGAAGCTCTGTTTCTTGGCAACTAACTGGGTGGACATTATAACACAATGATGGGGAGACAGAGACGGCTGCAGTTTTGCTGGTCTCAACCAAATTTGGTTGCAGCTTTCCTTGAAGTCCGCATGTTATAATCATACATGAGCATGATATAGTGGGCGCAGGCACTTTCCTAAAACATGGGGTCTACACTCTAAAATTTCTCAAAAACAGGAGTTACCCTGCCTCGAGACTACTCTTGAAAACATGGGGAGGTCTTCTGTCATGCGTCACTATATCATGCATACTTGATAGTCGATAGCTCATCATCCCTATCTCAGCGCTACTTCATCGTGTTCGTCTTCTGGGCGACTATGGGATGTGGGTACGCGGCGTACCTGCTGGCGGCGCAGCTCAACGCGGAGCTCGAGTCCTGGTCGGTCACCTCAAGCGATCACTCCAATTTCAATCAATCGTCTACACGAAATAACTGTATCCCGACTATGTATAGTGCCGCACTCTGTTCATCTTATGTTTATCAGCCCGATTCTCATTCCCACACTCATCATTCAATGTTGGCAGTCAGCAAGCATGATAGGCTATCTGCTACATTCTCCAAGGTTTACAATCACACGAAATGAGATATTGGGTATGCGCGCTACATTATGCAAAGTTTCCACAGCCTGAGCGGCTTTGCATGAGCATTTTGAATATGTGTTTCAAATTGGGCTGCCTGTTTGTATCCGATGCATAGCCATGACCTGCGAATAATGCGGAGGGAGAAAAGAGTATGGACGATTCAAAAAAGTTCGAATACATCCATAATTCATTTCGAGTCCCATGTTCGAGATTCATTGGTATATTTCAGGTACCCGTTCGGGTGGTGGAAGTGGATCGCACCTGTGGCTGTGGTGCGATGGATGTTCTTCGGAGCGCCCCTGTATCAGGTGCGAGAGGGAGGGAGGGAGAGAGAGGAGAGAGAGAGAGTCTTCTTTATTCCAGATGGGTCTCTGCACCGCCCTCTCTTTCATGGCCGCGTGTTGTATCGGCGCTCTCGCCTTCTTTGTCATGCAGGTTATTTTTTTTATAATAATATTTATTATCATTCCGCCTGCCTTTTTTCGATCTTCTACACGCTGCACGGCTACACAATGTACGAGTACCATTCTCTGTCGATTCGCGAAGCATACGAGGGAGATGGAGACGGAATCGGAGAGCGGATGCGGCTCGTATTTGGACAGTGGTGGGTGATACTGTACTGGATACTGTAGTACTGGGTACTGTAGTCTGCACTCATGGCTAAGCTCATTGTAGACTGGTTCAGGTACCTCCTCAACTTCCTCTTCCCAATGTTTTGGTGTAAGCAGCGTCTAACGGCCAAGATCTCCGACAATCTCTTCCGGGTGAGAAGCAAGCTGCTGTAGGAGCTGGACCGTTTAGGAGTTTCTTCATGGCTGTAGTTTATTGTATTGTTCAACTGCTTCATCTCATCTAGTCTTGTATTGTATGCTCGACTTTGCCATTCACTCTCACATCGCTACTCTTTTCCATTTTTTCCAATCACCGACGGGTGTATACCGTATCTCACCAATCTCATCAATTCATTGTAATTTACAATATTCACTACTAAACATTTACTGTATCGCGGTCGTATGCATTTTTCAATTATACACATATTTCATAAATATTTTTATTATTCACATTAAAAATCTTTTTCATAAGTCATAACTTGACGGCAATATCATATATTCGTATCGGTGAATTCCAATCATACCGCGGTTTTTTTGAAATAACGTTTCATCACCACCCCATTTATAGTTGTCAGTTGTTGCACGAGAAATTGATTCTCGTAATCATAGCTGAAACAAAATTGATATTCCTTGATAAACTGACGACTAATGGGATTAGTAGAACTTACTAGTAAACGTATTTCGAATATTCGATCTTTTTGCCATGATGAAGGTCTATAAACTCTTCATATACCTTGTCCCCCAAAATCTTGAATGTGAAGGTGCCTTGTGGTGAACTACGTTCATATGTTGACATTGCTTTTCCAATCTCCACTTCATCATAGGAAAAGTTCTCGTTCATGAGAGAGTATCCTGGTCCTATTACGTAAGAAAATGTTCGAGAATCAGGGTTTTTCAAAAAGTGCAGCTTCAATGTGTACAGCAATTCGTTAACTAGGGTTAGCCAAAACCACTCCAACTCTTTATCATTGAGATATTCAGTAACGTTCGTAGCGTGTACAAGAACGTGTTCTCCGAAAAAGTAGTCCGGAAGTGTGGTCGGACACTTGTTGCGGTTAAATCCGCAATCTGAGTCACCAACGTTGTTTTGAAAGTAAAATAAATGTACTCACGAATTCCGCACATTGCTTCGACATTCTCTAATTCTTTTCCGTCTATCGACCATTTACTGTCTTTTCCACAGACCATAGTGCTGGTTGAAGAGGCGGTATAATGTCTTGTATTAACTCGATAATAAAGATTTTCTTCACAAATGTATCTGAATTCAGGTAAGTTTTTGTAGGTTTTTTTGTACAAATTTTGTTAGTTCGTAATGCATATGTATATTATACCGTACTAACAAATGGCAATGGCGCACATCCAGCGTCTACCATCATGACCGGCTATCTCCTTTTTCAGTAAGTTACCGAAGCTACGTGCAAAGCTCGCCATAGCGGAAAATCAAAGCGAGCGCAACTCATTAAAGGGAGTGTACACACTGAATTTCCAAGTTGAGTTAGCACTAGGATGTGAAAATATGATGAAAATGATACACTTTTCCTAATACAACTATGTGTCCTAGATACCTTTAAGTCTGTAAAAAGTTCTGTTGAACATTGTAAATTGGCACCAATGGGCACCGATTTCTGCATTTTGACACATGTTGCTCTTTTTTTTTATCGTCTTGCCGGCATTTTCAACGAATAGTTATACTTTTGGGCATATCTACAAACTAGCGTCAAGAGTTTGTAAAGTGTGGGGGTGCGTAATTGTCATTTGCTTGTTTAAAGTACGTAAAAATAAGTTTGTTTTCAATTCAACACAACAAAAGCTCAAAAACTTTTACAAATTCTTTCGAATCATGTCGTTGTAGTGTTGTGGTAACGCGCTCTTTCTGCATTGCAATTGAAATGCAGGAGAGCAATATGGTATGGTTATCTACGTATTTGTTAACGTCAATACCTCGAGAGTTCAACTGGTAGAATAATACATGAGCTTTCGTTGCATAACGTCGATTAAACAATAACACAAACTCTACTTTTACGCCAGTCTTTTTCAGAGATTATAAATGCACTTTTATTGAATTTCATGGAATTACATTGGCATGGAACACACAACACTTTTTTCAACCAACACTTCACTCCTCTTGTTGATTTGAAAAACGTGTAACATTTGTAAAAAAAAAATATAGTTCAGTTAACGTTGATAGGACAGTTTATCTTTCCAATGTCTTTTTTTGTAAAATCACCTTTACCGCCACCCGGAGGCCAACCTGGAGTATCAACAGGCTCCGCTAACCACAACACCACAGTGCACGCTCCGCGCGAGGCGAATCGAGAGATATCAGTGCGACTCACAGGCAGTGCAGGGAAATGCACCTCGCTCACTGCCGGGAGCGAAAGTGACCACACCTCCCAGCTCAGGGGGAGCGCGTATCTTGCTTGCGAGAAGAGCTAGCGATACCAAAATCGAAATCTAACCATTTTCTATCATTCTGATGAAATCTATCTGCATCGCATTGCTCTCGCAAAGGTTTCAAGGGATCTTTACCTCAATCGTCTTTTGCGAACTCTACGGCTCGGCTATTCTTAACACAAAGCAACCAGTGTGCGCGCTGGGAATGTTTGCTCTAGAATTTCTTTGGCTCTCTGCCTACAGCGTGCTCTCGCATTCTCTCCCGCTTTTCGCCTATTGCCCGAAAAATTTTGCCGAAAAATTTTGCACAAGCATTCAGCATATTTGAGAAGTTGTGGCAGGTCGTGGCAGAAATAAGCTGCAACTGTGCCTTTAAGCGCGCCACTAGCTCACAAGGAGTGTAGTAGGGGCCACACCATCGGATTCGTACCAAATTGATAGAATACCTTAGTTAGGACCCTAGCCATCGAAATGTGGTGTCCGAATTTCCTGAACGAACTATACGTTTCCGGTACGAAAACGTACAGGGCGCGTTTTTCGCGTTCCTCTCACCCTACGCGGACGTCGAGGACCGAGCCGTTCTGGCCTAGTGGCGAAAGCGTCTGCCTGCCGAATTGACCCTCACAAGTTCGAATCCGCGCACATGCTTTTTGTATGGTCAAAAATTTATAAGTACACTCCTACACTCCTACACTCTACACTCCTCGTCAGCATTTTCCGAGCAAAAAAATATCCGTGCTCTAATCGGCACCGTGTGCCAAGCAAGAAGTGATGCATAGTAGAATTTAAGTAGAATTTCTTTGACATTCATATCTCTATTTCGCGGATCATCTCGCATGAACATGTGGCCTAGTGGTAATGGAAGCAACGGTCCGTGGGTTCGACCTTGGCTACCTCCACAAATTTTGTCAAATTGAAAACAAAGTTTTGGACAAATTTATACTCATATCTCTCGTGAAAAGAGGGAAACTTATTTGCAGGCCCACTAGATCGTTTCTCGAAAGTTCTGGCATAAGCCCTATCCAAGTCAAAAGAGAGGGTGCTGCGCTCTTTCCGTTTACGTTTAACTTTATAATTGAGAATACTTCCAGAAAAAATATAATATATACTCACTCGGCGCATCCATTGTGTAGCCTTCGATCCGCGTGTATGAGATTCAAACACCCGTACTCTTCGGGACACGTTTGCTCTGTCATAATACATGATGTGCATTCTGAAAACAACATCACATCACAAAAGTCAACAGTCCTCTCACCATGCGCGCAGCTAACCGAAACTTCATCCCACGTTGTGCCGTTAAACATCAACTTTCCGTCTGTACCACACTGCACTTTATTATTCTCCACAAACATGAATCTGTATTTTTTAATGGGCTTGACTACATAATACATTTGACCAGTCGCACACGTCCATCTAAATAGCAATACTTACTTTGCATTCACATACATATTTGTTTCATACGTACTCGTTGCATTTCCCCCTGTTTTCCATGATGAGTGTGGATTTATCATTGCACTTGAATCCTCGTGCACAAACAGTTGAATACGTAGGATTCTTGCATATATTGCACTCTTTAAACGTCGTTAAACCAACGAATTAATACATGTTAAAAGTATATGAATAACCTGTTCCACAAAATAGCTTGTCTACAGCTAACATTTTCCTATCAGCAGTCCAGTTTTTGTCACTATCACACTGTATAATGTTGGAAGAAGTGACAGAAATACTTCCGGACGTATCAACCAGAAACAATGTTTTCGACGACAGACAACTCACTCTAAAAACAAATAATTTTGAGTTTTAAAGCACATAGTTTCTTTTACGTGAGGCATTGATTCTTTTCGTTTTTCACGATGTTTTCGCATTCATATCCATCCGCACAGAGCTCGGTAAGTAGACACTCGTTACATTCTAATTAGTATAAAATACAAACGTTATTTTGCAGAAAAGTAAGTGCTCACTTTGTCCGCATATAACTTCGATATTTTTCTCTTTTTCTTCATTAATCACCCAATTGTCGTCTTTTTCGCATGCGATCTTTCCAGAAACAACTTCGGTCAACGTTCCACCATTGTTATGATACAAAAATCCTCTAGAACAACTGATCCTGAAATCGGTCATAATGAGAATCTGAAACATATGTAAGTAATGTGCAAAACATACTCTTTGCACTGTCCTGTTTGCACAACTGTTTTTAATTCGCTTGTGTTTTCACATTTCATTCCATCGGGACACGTAGTTTGATAAATAGGTTTTTTACATGTATTGCATTCTGAAAAAAACAATGAAACTTCGTGAATATTTACAGTATCACGTTTTTCAAAGGACACAATAAAGTTTGCTCACTTTTTCCACACAACACTTCGATATTTTTCTCACTTTCTTTATCGATCACCCACTTGTCGTCCTTTTCGCATGTGATTTTCCCAGAAAAAACTTCGGTCCACGTTCCAGCATTGTTATGATACAAGAATCCATTAGAACAACTGATCCTAAAATTTGGTTTAGTAACAATCTAATACAGCAGTTATATACAATACATACTCTTTGCACTGTCCTGTTTTCACAATTGTTTTCAATTCGATTTCATTCAAGCATTCCATACCAGCGGGACACGCGGTTAGATAAATAGGGTCTTTGCAAGTGTTGCATTCTGAAAAAAAATCGTGAATATTTACAATAATACGTTTTTCACAAGACACAATAAAATTTGCTCACTTTTTCCGCACAACACTTCGATATTTTTCTCACTTTCTTCATTAATCACCCAATTGTCGTCCTTTTCGCATGTGATTTTCCCAGAAATAACTTCGGTCCACGTTCCAGCATTGTTATGATACAAAAATCCATTAGAACAACTGATCCTAAAATTTGGTTTAGTAACAATCTAATACAGCAGTAATAAACAATATACAATACATACTCTTTGCACTGTCCTGTTTTCACAATTGTTTTCAATTCGGTTTCATTCGAGCATTTCATACCAGCGGGACACGCGGTTAGATAAAGAGGGTCTTTACAAGTGTTGCATTCTAAATAAAACAAGTCATACGAAAAACTGTTTTTACAAGTTTACGTTTTCCACAGAAGACAGAAATTGCGACGCTTGGCTGAGTTTTGAACGAATCGATATTCCATGTTTGGTCGAAACCACAAGTGACTTTATTGATTCGAGACAGAGACCATTGGTTGTCCACATTTACATAGAACAAATCTTCACTCTCACATATCCATCTGAAATGTGATAACAATCAACATTGATTCAAATATGTTTACTCTGTGCAAGTTCCTTCTTTTTCCTTTTTAACCAATGAAGCTTCAGGATTACAATAAAAACCAGAAATACATTCGTATTTGGGTGTTTTGCATTTTCCACAATCTAAATTTCCCGTATTTTTTCCCGTAAATAAGTTTTTTTTCTTTCAAAAATGTTCCACCTTTTCCACAGAAGACCGAAATCGATGTCATTTTGTTTTCACCAACTTTCCAGTTTTCATCAATTCCGCACTGAATATTCTTGCTAGCAACAAGTTCAGGAAGGTTTTGTTCATTTTTGTGATACAAATTTCCTGACAAACATTTCCATCTAAATAGGTAGAATATTCTTCTTTACATTTTTGTAAACTCACTCTGTGCATTTGTTAGTATTTTCCATTTTTAGAGCATCGAAACACGTAAATCCAATAGGACAATTTTCTTTTCCTGGGGTTTCACATTTGCCGCAATCTAACAATGTCAAAGTTAACAATTGTTAGAAATCTTTAAAAATACCATTTGCACAGAAAATGGAAAGTGTTTCGAATTTTTCTCCATCCACAATCCATTGTTTATCGAAATCACAATGTACTTTTCCACTCGAAACTTTTACAGGCAATCCATTTTTAGAATAGTACATTTCACCCGAGTTTGCGAAACATTTCCATCTGAAAAGTTCATTTTTGATATAACTTTTTTTCAATAGTATATTTTAATATTCACTCTGTGCATTTGTTTGTGTTTTCCATAGCTGAATCAAAACATTCAAATCCGGGAGGACAATTCTCTATGGACGGAGTGACACACTGACCACAATCTGAATAATTGATTCACATGTGAAATGTGATCGAAGAAACATATGTTGTACCTTTGCCACACACAATCTTGACAGATTCTGCTTCGTTTTCATCAATCTTCCACTTTTTGTCGGTTTGACATTTCAGTTTCCCACTAGTTGATTTAATCATGCTTCCTGACTCATTTTCGTAATAAAGCGATTCCTGGCTACATGTTACTCTGAATAAATCTAATAATTAACATACGCTTAGAAAAACGTACTCTGTACACATATAACTACTGTTTGATTTTACTGCATTTGTTTCACATTCGAATCCATTAGGACAAATTTCGATAGGGTTCGCACACTTTCCGCAGTCTCAAAAATTGGATAAGGTTGTATAAATCAAACTAGTACCTACCCTCTCCCATACAAGTAACTTTGAGTGAAGACATTGAGTTTGTATTCGAAGATTCCACTCCAATCCAGCCATTTGCAGAACAAGTGTGATTCGATCCCACCTGTATTTTGTATTTGGTCTTTGTAATTAGTACTTGTTTCAATGATTACCTGCTTCCATCCTCGATTATTCCCATTGATAACCGCATTGATTGGTTCATACATCAATGTTCTTCCATCATAACATTCCAGTCTGTGTTGATTATGTAGTAATCTAATTTGATATCAAGTAATAATCCTACTTTTGACATCTTATTTTCATGCCGTCATTCTCTTTTGAGTTTATTTGAGTTTTGTCGCATTCGAAACCAAAATCATTGCAAGAATCGAGCAAAGTTAAGCCACACGAATTACATTCTAAATAGGAATCGTACAAATAGAAACATTAACAACTTTAATCTCTACAGTGATAACGAGTTATTGATGTCTCAAATGTTGTCTGGTAAATTTAATAAAGAAATGTATCTTGTACGATAACCAGGGGGATGCCCTATAGAAACATTAACAACTTTACTCTATACTTACTCTGAGCGCAAATGAATTCTTCTTTCTTTTCAGATTTGTTTGCTGTCCAAATGCCATTTTCACAAGTAGTTGAAGTAACTATTGCAAATGTTGAACCCGTCTTGTACATCAGCTTTCCTCGAGGGCAGATCAAACTACGTACACACGTTAATAATAATAATATTGAATAGATAGTAGGCATACCCAGAACATGTGTTTTCCTTCATCATAACGATCGGTTGAACAGAACAGTCTAATCCGAAAGGACAATCCGAAATAAGAGGAGGTCCACATTTAGTACATTCTGAAATTTACATTTCGTAACCGGATAACACATAAGTTGGTCATGTGAAGCATCAAAACAACCTTGCACGCAAGTAGCCCGCAATTTCTCAATTTTGAATCCATTCACAATCCACGAGTTGTCTCTCATACAACGCATAGAATTCACTATTTCAATAGTGTTGTTTCTTTCGAACATCAAAGTTCCTTTGGAGCATTCAAACCTAGAAACAAATATAAAGATGAACATATGTTTAAAAACTGACGTTTTGCAGTGTATTCCAGAGAAACGGATTTGCACTCTCACACTTTCTGGATAACAAAGAGCATTGATCGGGCAAAGAGGACTAGCGGATATCACGCATCCGGAACATTCTACAAAACAACATTCAAACCAGTTAACATATGTACAAAAACACCAGTGGTTGTGGTCATTGCGGCAAAGACTGCGATAGAAATGGCTCCACGCTCCAACTGTAAAGGAAAAGTGAGATTAGTATATTCTACTGTCACTCACCTATGTAAACAGGAAAGAGAATGAATGGCAGGTAACGCAAAAGGACGTGTGCAATCGATAAATTAGTCGCATTCAACTAAACATATTTTTTGTCATTCTCTCACATTCGGTACCTGTCGGAAGTGTTTCGTTCGCATGAATAGGAAAAAGAGGATAGTGACAGCCGAGTGGATTCCAAACAACACTAGTCCATACGCCACTGAAAAGATATTGTCACAAACATTAAGTAGGAGCGGCGCGCGGAGGAAGAAAGAACTTTTGTTGCATTACGTTCTATTATTTAAGGTACACTGGCGACTTATTTTTGAATCGGAATGATCGAAAGAATCATTTTAACCCGAATCTCAATTGATTTGTGAGAAATAACAACGATTATCCGTTGCTTTCAAATGTTGCAACTCGCTGTTGGAACATTTTTTTTTTCAAATTCAAAATTGGCAACGGCACGACTTCCATTCCGTTGAACTCTTCAATACTGCAGAACTGGCGATAGAACAAATAATCCCATACGAAAGAATCTCGTTCACTTACTACGTGGCTCAATGCGTGTGTGCGCCGTAGTTGCACAGGCCTCGCCGGTTCGAGTCCTGTCTACGGCAATTGTTTTGCATGAGTGGCAATGCGCGTTCAAGAGAGCTAGTTGCAGAAATCAGTCGCCACTGTTTCTTTAACAAGTATTTTAGAGGTATTAAAATAAACTTGTTGTAGCAAGTAAAAAATTATACTTTTGTGAACAACTGAAATAGCCGAGTGGCGTAGAAGAACGGAGTGCGATTTCATTCAGGGTCTGGGGTTCGAACCCGCGGTTTCGAATTTGTTTTTTTTGCAAATGTACACAATGTTTTTGAAAGTAGTTACAAGAAAATCATTTCTTTGAAAACGAGATATTATGTAGGTAAGTAGTGTGTATTTTTTTTGAACAATTTCATTGGTATGTGAAACAGATAAGTATGTTTTACAAACATGAATGGATAAAAATGAATTGTGATAAAATTCAAAGGAATTGGTTTTCAAATTATCTCTTCAAAACTATTTCAAAACAGAACATTTTACACAGAAAAAAATGAAACTCTAAAATATATGCACAACATTACGAATAACAAAAGTGTTCCGGTCCGAAACCTTTCCCTCTCCGTTCTTCTACACCACTCGGCTATTTCAGGTGCTCTCCTAATACCGAGGAAGCAAACACAACGTGAAAAAAACAGGGGTAGTTAAAAAAAAGAAAATTCCAATCAGAAGAAAAATACACTGCAAGTGCTGACAACGTACTTATGTTTTGACAACCCATGTCTATCTGTCATATCAGATTGGTAAAAATTTGAGTATTCATATAGGGCTTGTACTTCTCATGTAAACGCGTGAGACATACACCCCACCACTTCCGGTTGGATATCAACAAATGAAGCCAGCGACAGATTTTCAGATACTCAGATAGATACTAAACCATGCTGTCTTTCATCTCCGTTGCTGTGTTCTTGATATTGGCAGTTATTTATTCACATACTCTTCCTGTGAACACTCGCTCAGACAAACAATTGTGATCACAAGTTAGAACCTTATCTCACTCGATGCGAGAATGATATGATGTATCACATGTCCCTCGAAAAGAGAAAGATCATGTCAAGAGTAGACTAGAAACTCCGCTAAATGTTCCCTTGTCTCAATCTGCACCAAAAACCCTCTTCGTCAACCATTGAAAAAGACATCCACGGGATTCGAACAAATTTCCTACAACCGCTTAGTTGACTGCCGACAGCTCATGCTGTGGATTTTCTCCTGCGTAATGGAGAATCAGAGGACGTTGCTGTCCAACGTATTCAACCATGGGTTCATGCAAAACAAAAAGAGCCGAATCCAGTTCACTTGCAAATGTTCGTATGAACATACTCGATCGACAACTATCGTTCAATAAGCTATTGAAAAACAATCGATAATCAATCGATAATCAGTCAAGTCGAAGAAGAACAACGATAGTGCGATGACGAGCCGCAACTAGTCATTTCGCAGCGACCGTGTCGCGCGCCAATGCCCAGTGGCGAATGACCGCTTGCATCGCTTGGCAGCGTGCCAGTCCATTGTTCGAAATGCGCGGAGCGGT